>VWZU01003030.1:381410-413125 GCA_013397095.1 Sterrhoptilus dennistouni | reverse complement strand
GAAGCAAATTGCTGCTCATCATAAGTAGTTTCCTTTAAAAAAATCCAAGAGATGGGAGGTAACAGAACTCTGACTGCTCATATGGAAATCCAGGAACAGAGAGATTGCAGGTGGATTGATTTTCTCTCTGAAATTCACATTTTTCGTTATTTACACTGTCCATGTGTGGTTCAATGACTACTCCTATGGAAATAGAGGAATAGGGAGGTTGCAGGTGGATTGATTTTCTCTCTGAAATTCACATTTTTCGTTTTTTACACTGTCCACGTATGTCCAATTTTCTCTCTGGACATGGAACAATAAAACTGGAATAAACTGCATCATGCAAAGGGTCAGGGAATGGAGAATACACTGATTTTATGATGGGTTTGTTAGCACTGTGCCTCTCCTTTCTTTGACACCAAACAGAACCAGGATGTAGCTGGGAATTCTCTGCTCCTTGTGATGTCATCATGTCGTGGATATTGTGCCTCTGAAACAGAAATTCCTTCCTTCTTTCCTCCCATGAAGGAAATAAATCCCTTATTCTTCCGTGGATAACACGCCAGGATCGAATGAACATTTTCCTAACAGGATTTCCCTCAGCTTCAGCTGCTCACACGTCCATAAACATTTGCATTTTATGGTGGTTCTCGTGGACAATGTCACTTTCCCTGCAGAATTTCCCCCAGCACGATTCACCTGGGGCAGCTCTGAGGGGATGTTTGACCATTTTTGTTGTTTTACATGCAAATGTCGTGGTCAAGGAAGGAGCCTGAACCAGATCCTGCAAAGCTCTGCAAATCCAGAGCCGATTCAATGGGTGGTTTAAGCTATTTTCTTGATTTTTGTGAAAAATTTGAAAGAGGCTTCTCTAAAAATCTGTCAAAAGTAGTCAAAGAGTTCAGAAAATATGGGAAATCCACAATTTTGTTGCCTGCAAGTAGAGCAGGTTTGCTTATGGAAAGCTTTTAAAACCATATTCCCAGATAAAATCGTATTTTCAGCATGGTTTGGGGTAAAAGAAATGATCATGATTTCAATAACAGAAACAACTTCATTTTTGAAGGATTTTTTTACCATAACAGGCAGAATTTCTGTGAGTCCTCCTGCCCAACTCCTCTGCCTTTTGTGTACCATGAGAACTTGCTACAGGCTCTGGGCAAGAGTTTGTTGATAAATAAAGAGGTAAAAATATAGAAAACATATATTTAACAAGTCTCCCCGTTCAGATATCCCAGATTCAATGTGTTTAACAGCTCCAGGAGCTGCCCCTGAGAGGTTTCCCGTTGGAATTTTCTCCCTCTGGCACAGGGAGAGCTTTGCCAACCTTCAGAGCCCTGCAGGGCCAACCATCCCCACCAGGACTTGGCTGCCCAGGGCTAAACAAAGGCTGATTTGCCCAATCAAGGTTTGTTTGCTGATGGATTCTTAATTGGAGTAGGGCTGACCATTAGAAATTGAGGAATGTTTTTATGTTCAGTCCAACCCAGTGTTACAGTCTGGACTAAAATAGAAACACTTTAAAAAGTGTTACACCCCATGTAATTTATAATCAATATTATAAATTCTTATTATCATTATAATCACTATATCATCACATTAATAATTATACATAATATATAATAATTATATAAATTTATTATACTATTATATGTAATCTTATACTATTACATGTAATTATTATATTATTAATATATTATATTACATTATATTATATTATATTATATTATATTGATTCAATACTATGAATTATTTATAACTTACCCCCAGGTGATTTAGAATCAATATTATAAATTATTGTAAATAAGAGATAAATATTATTAATTGATTATAAATAAAAACCAAAGAAATTCAGAGCATGGCACATCTGTATTGTTGACCACAGGCTGCTAATTTCAAAGAAAAACTCAGCAATTGCTCTTTGCTATCTCTGCTATTTTGGTTTCTACACGTGCACAGAGCTGATTTGGGATAAATTGTTAATGGTTTTGCATTTTGTGTCACCTGGAGAAATGGTCAATGTCCTCCTGCCCTACAGATGAACTGGATGTTTCTCAAGAATAAGAAATAATTTCTTGCTTTAGGAAAGGCTGTTCAAAAGTGAAAGGGACAGCTTTGTTTTAACAGACTGATTTTACTCCTTGAAAAACCCAAATTAACTAAAAA
Source organism: Sterrhoptilus dennistouni (assembly GCA_013397095.1). NCBI lineage: Eukaryota > Metazoa > Chordata > Aves > Passeriformes > Zosteropidae > Sterrhoptilus > Sterrhoptilus dennistouni. The sequence goes on along the minus strand of VWZU01003030.1, from coordinate 410,977 downwards.
TTAACTACACGTGAGGAGTTAACCTGCTTTAAATTCTACACAAGTGTTTGATGATTTTCCCCTAAATTGGGAAGGTGAATGGGTATTTGCAAATGGAATCTTCAGCAGAGAATCAGGCCCCCTTTACCTGCCCTAAACTGGTACAACAAGGCCAATTTTAATACTCTGATTAACTGAAAGGAAAACTAACAGAAATTGCAAATATTCTGGAGGAGGATCTCTGGTGTTCACAGCATTTTTTGCTCCAGTGCAATCCATAATGTAAGGATAGGTTAGGAAAAGGAGATTAATGTGGAATAACATCTTGTTGCCATCAGTAAGGGCTGAATCCTTCAAGAATTACCTGAACTAAACAGGAACCTACCAGAACTCCACCATCCCAGAATATCTCTCTGCATTCACCCAAAACTCAGGTTTAAGAGCAAAAAACCCTTTCCACGGACATGCTGAGTGACAGCAATGATTCAGGAATTTTGGGAACTTCTAAAAATCCTCCCTAAGAATGGATCCTATTTTCATTCTGGACTCGGGTGGGCACTTTTTCCTTGGGAATGCCTGGAAACTTTATTTCCACCCAACAAACAGCCAGCTCCTTTGGATGACAGCAGTATCAGTAAATGCTCCTCCTCCCCTGGCTGCTCTGAAATCCAGGACAGCCTACCCAAAACCTTATTTTGTTTCCCCAAAATGTGAAATATCAAATGTGAACCTATTCATGTGGCAGCGACATCTGTTACAGCTTTAAAATTTTCTTTATGTTGACTTGTATTGCCTGGATAACTCTAAATTTGACTCTTTGCTTCATTTTAATACCTGGACAATCTGCTGCTCCTGAAAGGAACTATTTTGGCAAAAGGTGATTTATTTTTTCCCCTTCTCCTTTCTCTCTCAGTGCCCTTTACAATGGACTTGAGTCATGTTGGATGGAAACTTCTCCATTGTATGTGGTTCTGTGGCTGAAACAATTTTGTGCTTAGTTTCAAGTGGCTGCAGCATAAATAGAAGCCACACCACTCATTTTTTTTCATGTGGGACGGGGTATTTTTATGTCTTTAAGCACGATGAGATATTTGAAGAACAAATTAGTCACTCTGCCTCAAGAACTGCTCTGTCTGAGGTAGGCCACAAAATTGTTCTCAAATTGTTTACCTGGTGTGGAGCCTGCTGGGAGCAAAAATAGATCCTTGATTTAGGCTTGGTATTTAGTTATTTAGGCTTGGCAATTCCTGGCTTACAGTTTGGCTCATTCTGGTGTTAAACTGATGCCTGTGGAGTGCAGAGGTCCAGGGCAGCACCAGAAACCTCACAGGTCATGGGCAGGCTGGATTTGATTGTATTTTAAATATATTTATATTATAGTTTCACTGCACAAACTGTTCTAGTTTCTTTCCACCCTCATTGTAAAGAATTGAGGTCTAATCTAAGTATCTTTCAGCTTAAAACCATCCCCTTGCCACTCAAAAAAAAAAGAGGTTTATAAACTCCTTTTCAGTACAGACCCCACAGGTCACCACTTGTGCCTGGCTTCTATTTAAACACTCATCAAATTCCACCCAGCAAATCCACACCTCTCCCAACTTTTCTGTTCCCAGAGCCTTTTACAAAAATGTCACATTTCCCTGAAGTTATTATAACAATCAATACAATAAACCCCAAGTTTTTTAAGCATGGAAATTGAAACATAAAGGGGATTGCTGGAAGCCAGATGGTAGCAAGGTCAGGGGCAGAATTCTTCATCCCCACACTTTAACTGTCAGGCCATGCAAGATAAAATAAGTGAAATTAATCTGTTTGCAACTTCTGACCTGTGTTTTCTACTATGCTGAAGATATTTCAGGAGTTTCCTAAATTTCTAAGGTATTTTTTTGAATTGCAGCACATTAAAAAAGATTATAACGTAATTAATTTCTCACAAGAACAAGAATTATTCAGTCTTATTTTTGACATCCTCAGGACAAAGGTTTTCCACGACAGTGGCTTCTTAGTATTTCCATGATATTTTATATTTGGGGCTGAAAGGAAAGAGTACAAAGCCTGGTAATTCCCTGAACACACAGGTAGAAACACAGCAACATTTCAGTTCTTGATTTTGTCTGGAGAAAATCTCGTTGAAATGTAACAAACTGATAAAATGTGGTGGTGAATTCTCCAGTCCTTGAGGCTCCACAGGTGTCCCAATTCTTGGAGGAAAAACTTTGAGCTTAAAATGACAGACCAAAACGCTCTCTTTGAATTGAATTGAAACTTAATTTTTATCCTACCTGAGGCTGCTGAGTGGCAGTGGGTCTCTGAGGAGATGGAATAGGAGTTTTGGACAACATTTGGTTCATTTTGCTTACGACTAACTCGGTGATGTGCTGCCTGTCTTCGGCCTGGTGCTCGCCGATCAGGGGCATGGCACAGTCCATCACCTGCAAAATGCAACAGGACGTCAGTGCTGGCAAGGAAATTCCTCCTCATCCCTGCATTTGTGCATTTACAGGGTTGTTTTTAGCAGAAGTGCACAAGAATGACAGGAATTGTATTTGTTCCATCAGAAAATAAACCAGAGAACAGCAACTTTGTGACACCTTCCCCTCCCAACCTCCCACAAAATGGAAAGAGAAAGAACCTTCCAAAAAAAAAAAAGTTTACTTCACACCTGGGCTCACTCTTTGGAAGAGGAAGCACAGGGCTGATAAGGAAAATGAGCTTTTTTAGGCTGCCCAGTGACCTGAAGGAATTGTTCTCTGAAGGTTTCCTCCCTTTGGTGGCTCACGCCACGTTCATGGGCTGAATTACAATGTGGAAATGCAGAGGAAAAACTTCATTTTTCAGCTTCCCAACAGCTTGTGGAGTTTTACCAGGGAAATCTGGCTCCTTACTGATTCATGAAAAACTTTAAATGACACCTTGTTATTATTGATAACATTTAAAAAAAAATAGTGTGGCTGGAAAGAATAAATAAGAGTTTCTACAGAGAAAGCAGGATGGTACAAAGGCAAATAAAAATAGGCACATTTCCATTCTAAACATGGCAGGTTAATAGTGCTCAGTGGTTATTTATTGAGCCATTCTGAGGAATAAAACTGAATTCTGCCACTTCAGTGGGTCCCCAAGCATTTGCTATTTCTCCAGAATATTTGTTATTTCTCCTGTGTATCCATTTCTGCCACATCCGTGTTTGTTTCAGGGGAAATAAGAGCATCACACAACCCTGACTATAATTCACAAGGGCCCTGGGCATTCCTACTTGGAAAAATAATAGGATTTAATTCACTTCTGAGAGACTGCAACCCTTTTTGCATGTGCATCAGGCATGGGCATGTCACCTGCAGTGCTGCACTCTGGTGTTTCTCACGGGTCTGGGTGGAAGAATTTTGTTTTTTGAGGGGTGCACAGGGATCACCCTTCATATTAATATACATAATACAAATAATAATATATTATTATACCTTTCAATTACAGTCTCAAGAGCAAGAGCACACCCACATTGTGTGAATCCCCCCTGAAGTGGAAGGGATTGAGTGGCAGCAAAACCCTTCTCAACTTCCCAACCTGCACAGAATATCTCCTTTATTAACATAGAACAAGAGTTTTTGCCTTCCTTCTTTTAGGTATTCAAAGGTTTCTAGGAATTAGACCCAGAAGTTGGGTGTTTCAAGAGGTACTTGAATTTAAAAGAACACTGCAGTTTGCAGTAGTTGGGAAGGAGCTGCATTATAAATAATATTAATAAAACAATTAAAATATAACTGTAATATGATAATTATTAATAATTATATTATTCTATAATATAATCATAAAATAATATAAATATAAATATAAATAAATAAGCTTTTCAAACTGTGGTGAGAGCTATAAAAATTCTTCCTGAGTGGCAAAAGCTACTTTGTCCCAATAATGGGATTAGCTGGAAGTCCCAAATCATTTCCATCATTCTTCAGTTTGTCCATTTACAAGATTCACTGGCACTGTGTGTTGGCAACCAAAAGGCTGGCAATGCTTGTGCTGGGATTTTCAGATCTAGGAGGTCTCCTCTGAGCTTCCTCACAGCCAAAAGGCTTTAAAATAACCCCAGAGTAAACAATGCAATAACCATTGAACTCCAGAAGAAATGTTCCCTGAGAAATGAAGGAATGGTTTTCCACTCTAGGGCCACATCAACAGCAGCAAAGAGATGTTTAATAAGTACATTGAAAGGTTCTTTAAAGGTTTTTTAAATTTAAAGGTTCTTTAAATTTTAGCAATCATAATTTTAAGTGGAACATCCCAATGTCTTCCATTAATTGAGAGAAGAGTTGATCAACCAATAAGAGCTGATATTTCTGAAGGGGTGAAATGCAGCCTTGCATGTTGTGTGGCTCTTTAATATTAAATTCTGCTCACTTACTGCTAGTTTTAAAATTGTATAAACACTTTAAAGATCCACTCCCTTGTACCCTGAGCTGTTTCTTGCGAGAGGAATTTGCGTCGTGCCTGGAGGGACCCAAAGTGCCATGACTGTGAAGTGTTAATAATGACTAAATATGGAATATTTTGGTGTGAAGGGCATTGGATGTTTGCTTCTCCACTGCAAACCATCTGATTTTCAGAGCAGCAGTGATGTTTGGGCTCTAAAAATCTGGTTTAATGAGAGCTATTTTTAAACATTTGCACTATAGGGTGTAGATGAACTCCCCTTAGCCAACACCAGTTAAAATTTCACAAGCATGGAAAAAACCCTCCCTTTGTTTACCATCCACTTGCATTAAAACAATTACTTGGAATGACGGTGAAATAAATTGCCTCCAGTAAGGTCCTGCCAAAGGATTAGACAGGATTAAGACCCAGAGGATTGGGTTTGGACTGAATTTCTGCTTTTAAGTCCTCCTACAACTGCAAGTTCCCACATCAGCTTCCTTTGGGAGACACTGCCCTGGTGTTCAGCAGAACTTGGGGGAAAAGTGAGAATAAGGAGCCTTGAGGTGTCAAATCTTCGTGTCCACTCCAGCAAAGAAGTTGTTGCACTCCTTGAATGAAGAATTTTCAGGCACAGTCACACACTGAGGCGGATTCTGAGGGATTTGGCATTAAAACCAGAGCTGTTTGCCCTTATCAATCTCTCATCACTGGGACAGGTTTTGACCTTGTTAAATCCTTGGGTTTGCTGCCAAAATGGGCACAAATCTTGTTGGCCAAAGATGTGGCAGCAGAGCCACTCCCTGGAAAGCAGCTGAGATCCAGGTGGATGCTCCACATGGTGGTTTTGGGAGTATTTTCTTTGCCTTTCAGAGAATACAGTCTATTTTCATGCCTAGTACCAGAGTTAACGACAACTATTTCATGTTTTTATTTTATATAAATGTATCTTAGGAATATTTTGGGCAACAGCAACAGCTTTTAAATCCTGTGAGTGACTACAGGAATGTCAGGCTGGCATTTCCCCCCCATTAGGAGATCTGACAAAGTTGAAACATCCACAAAGCTCCCTGTTTATAAATAGTCTATTTACAGCCTGTGCTAGATTTAAAATCCCATTTCAACCCAGCCAGTTTTTTAGCTCAGCATATAGTTCAGCTATTTAAAATACTGGAGTTTCCCACTAAGAGGATTTCACAGAAAGAGAAAAAGGACATCTGTAATTTATAAAATCAAATACGTTCCTTTTGCAGATGCCAGTAAAAACATGGGTCACCATGAATTACAGTCACTTAATTCATATCTCTGTGAACTTCATTTATACATCAGTGTATTTTCATTTCAGTAGCCAGTTCTCTGGGATGAATTTCTCTTATCACCCAGGGACTGACTGTATATATTAGTGGCAAAGGTGAATAGCTGAAATTTTGGGATGCAGGACTGAGACTGGCAAGAAAAAGACGAGAAAGCCTGTAATTAGGAAGGGAAGTGGGATGGGATACATAAAGGAGCCAGAGCAATTGCAAGATTTCAGTAATTGCAAAGGGATTGTGGTGTTTGAGGGAGAAATTGCCACTGCTGCTGATCACAGCCAGCTCTGCTGCACCCTCAGCTCATCCCCAAGGATGTCCTGGGCAGAGATTTGGGAAGGGCTGGGAAAGGCAGTGCTGGGGAGGTGACAGGAGGGGCAAAGGCAAAGAATCCTGTGGGATAAAGTGGGAAAAAGGAGTTTCCCAGGAGGCTGAAATACAAGAGGAACATGACAGAGCCATCAGTGAGCGGTGCCCAGGGAGTCTGACAGGAGAGAGGGATCTCCTGAGGGAAAAGCCCCAGGAATTCCAGGAGAAAATAGGAGAAGTGGTAAGTGCAGAGATAAGGGGGGATTAAATCAGGGGGATTTTGAAGGTCCACACTTGGGAGGGTGAGAACTGGGCAAAACCATTCCCTTTGCTCTGTGAACACAGCGATGTTCCTGAGCAGAAATGATGAGAGACTTCTGAGTTTATCAGCTATTCCAGCTGGATTTAGCTCCCTCCCTGACCTGAGCAGGGGAGATTTGGTCCTGGATGGGAAGCCAGGAGAAGCAGCTGAGCTTCTGCACAATGTGAGGCCAAGAGCAGAACTTTCCACACAATTTGCACAAACATTGTTTGTTCATTTCGTGTGTCGGTTTTCAGTGGCTGGAAGTTTTCTTCTTGAAATCCAGTTTTGCATCTTTCCAAGTCAAAAACACCACCTGGGAGCTCATTTTAATTTAGCTCAGAGTGAAATGAAACAAGTGGGAATAAGGCACCTGCAGCAGCCCACTTAATCTGAAATAAAATCTGGGAGACTTCTGGGAGGCCACTCAAAAGGATTCTCTTCCATTTGTTCTCTTTTACTGCTCTCATCACCACACTCTGAGCTTTCATGGATTTCCCAGAGCTTTGGTTGTCCAAGAATGAAACAGGAAAGATAATATTCAGTGGGACCAGAAATACAAACAGTGCTCTGCTCCTTCTAGTATTGAAACCTCAGAAGTGGTAATTTAAAAAGGAGGAAAAAAGTCATTATATTTAAGAAGTTAAAAGTTTAATGGGCCCTAATTTGATGTCTTATTAAGAAGAAGAGGGGAGGCAGTGAAGTAGCTGCATGTTGCAGTGATGTGTTAATAAAAATCCTGTTTCTACAGCTTGTCTGAGGCTTGGCAGCTGAGAATTCCCATCGAGGGGGAAAGAACAGACACCAAATGAAGAGATGAGGCTGTTACACAGAATCACAGCTTGGCCCTCATCCTGATCAACCTGACAGCCCCTCTGCTTAGCTGAGCCACGCTTTAATTAATTCCTTCCTCCCTAGGAGGAGTTTGGAGGCAGTTCCTTGGAGCAAGGCAGTGACAGGCAGGAAGAACCACTGTGTTCCTCTGGAGGAGGCAGGTTTTTTCCCAAAAAAGCTGTTCTGTTAAAAGGCAAAGTTACCTCTTTACATCCTCAGCCTAAAAACCTGCAAAGAGCCCAAATCTTCACAGAAAAACACGGGTGGATTTGGTTTGAATAATAATATGTCACTTCAGTATTTTTAGAATAATAATATCTTTCAGAATGATGGTATCTCTTCAGTGAAACTGGTCTGGATATCTGAATATTTGAGTAGAATATTTGGGTAGAATTCTCTCCTAATTATTCCCATTCCCTCCCAGGGTGGGTGACACACACCTGTGTCCTCCTCTGAGGCAGATGTTCCAGGTGAAAATCAGCAAGAACAAATCTGCAAATGTTATTTCCCCCATGAGGGAATGTGTGTGTTCCTTGCCAGGAGATCTCTGCAGGGTTAAGGTGTCAGTGGTACCCAAACACTCGTTTTTTTCCTTGGAAAACGTGTTCCCCATGGAAACATGAGGCCACGGCTCCCAGGATGGAGCTGCAGCCCAGGATTCCTGCCCTGGCTGTCCTGCTCAGCTCCCTCGAGTGCAGCATGCCTGTGCCACATTTAATAACATTTATTCCCCCATGCTGAAAGGACACAAAAGGAGAAAATTCTCCCAATCTTGGTGCAGAGAGTTTTCCACTCCCCACTGTAGCCCAGAATTCTGTTAAAATTGCAGTGTAATAACTGTTGATATTTTCATTTTTCCAGATGTTCTGGTGGATGTGAACTTTGCAAACAGCCCCACATTTCAACGTCTTTTACAGACTCTAAATGTCCTTGCTGACGAGCACTCCCATCTCCTAGACAATTCAGCTGATTCCAGACAACAGCAGGAATTATCAGCCTTCCATCCACTCTTTTTTCTTTCTTGAATTGCAGCATCTATTCTGCACCCTGATTAAAATGCTCTGTGAACCCAGCTCCTGGTGGATCCTGCAGTTCTTAGAATTCTGGGGTTTAGAAATTGGCACTGTCTGTGGCATGGAAAATCAGGGGATTTGTTGAGAAGCAGGAAGTGAGGCAGTCTCAGTCCATTACAGAACTTGCAGTGGTTATTTCATAAAAAACTTCCCCGTTTTGCTTTCTCAACTTCTTTTGGAGTGGGGAGATTCTGGAGATCCTTGCCCAACTCGTGAATAAAATTCTAGGAAGGTGGAAGATGCTGAAGAAATTGTGTGATAGGAAAGTGGTGATAACTTGTTTTATGGCTACACAAAGTGATATTTCTCCATAAAAAAGACCTCAAAGGAAATGAAAAACTTTGACTTTTCAAAATTACCTACAGCAGAAACTTCTGATTCATGAGTATTCAGATCTTCAGGGCAATATTTAGGGTAGAAAAAAAAGTGAAGTTGTTTCCACTTCATCCTTAATCTCCCTTTCCCTGGCAAGGTATAATTTTGTTGGGGTTCCCTTGGGATGGTGCTATCTATAAACCTTCCAGGAAAAGCTGGTGAGCCTGCTCAGGAAAGAACTCATCAAGCTTGGCCAAATGCGCCATCCACATTTGGCTTTGTTTTGCACTTTGTGTACATTTCCCCCAACACCAGAAGACCTTCCCATCCATAGGGTTACGTCTTCCAGCAAGTTTTGCCACTAATTTGGACCTGTGGCTTTGTATCATGCTTTAAACAGTGCTCAAAAATACACAGCCTTGCCTGAAACACAAATAAGCCAATGCCCAACTATCAGGAAGGTTCTTTCCTTGGCTGTTTTTGTCATATGTAAAGGCAGATATTGAAAAGAAAAGCAGGATTTCTTACCTCAAAAATATAATCTTTTCCATCCTTCCCGTGTACAGCTTTAACAGCACAGATGTCCAAACCACCAAATATCTCAGAACAGGTGTCAACCCAAAGCTTGTACCTGTTTCACAAAAATAATTTGCTCTGTGAGAATCTCATCTTGATTTTCTAGAGGCTCAGCTAATGATGTCTTTAATGTTACATTCACCCTAAATTCAGAATTTTCGCTACATTGGATGGGTTTGGTTCCTGTATCAGGAAAATGAGTGAGAGGCTCCATCCTAAATTGTGGCCCAGCTGTTTTCTAAAGGAGCCAGGCTGGTTTTATTCCTACAGCACCGAGCAAAAGGAGAAATGCAGGCAGGAAAACCCTTCAGGTGATGCAGAAGGAGCAAAAAAATGACATGTGGGTTGTGGAGCATGCAGACAAGGATTATGTTCTTCATGCAGGGTTATAGACAACTACAGCAAAGCTCAAGTGGAATTCAAATAATTCCAAGGAATTCTACAACTCCTAAGTAGGTTATTTTATACAGGGCTGAGCATAAAAGTTCTTCAGTTTATTTTGTAATGTCATGGTAAGAGACTGAGGATGGACCCTTTACCCACTCTACAACTCCAAATATGATTTATTTTCCTTTTTTCCTCTATGAATAGAGCAATTATGTCAGCAACAAGGGGGTGGGAGGGATTTATTGAAAAGAGTGAGGCAATTCCTGTGATCCCTGCAGCACAAGCACAGAGCTCTGAGGGCCCAAAGGCAAGGACTGAATCCCAGTTCCCCCAAAACTTGGGAATGTTCAGTGACTCCCAGCAGGGCTGGGCAGGGAGGAAATGATCCTGGGATGATGCAGGGTGATGTCACCCACTGAAGGGAAGAAATTGCTAAAACAACCCCATTTTTAAACATTCATTTCTCATGAATTTTCCTCTCCCCTTGGCTCACACTTGAGTCTAAAGCAGAGTTATTTCCTCTTCCAGCCCCTCTCCAGCTCCAGCCCTGGAGCCCTGATGATGGATTTGCCACCTCATAGTATTTTCCAGTGGAAAAAAAAAAACCCAAAAAAACCCCCACTGCTGTAATAAACAAAGCATTTGATTTCATTGTGGGATCAAAGGAAATTCCTTGCTGGCTTGAGAGTCTGATTCATGTATAAATATCTTCAGTAACAGCATCCTTTCCAAGTAAACTTATTAAGTCACATTCTTTGTATTTTCTTACATCAAATCCGTTCCAGTGGAAAAGTTTTCTTTTTAAGCAGAACACAAAGAAATTGATTTGAAAAGATCCTGATGGTAATATCTTAGCAATGAAAATAATTTTTTTTTCCCTGTGAGAAACATGGTTTTTGTCCAATATAAGAGGGGTTTTTTGGATGCCTGACAATTTCAACATCTGTAGAGGCACTGACTGACTAGACTTTTTGCATGCACTTGCTTATAAATAACTTTTTTTCTTTTCTTTCTGTAAAATATTGTGTATCTTAGAAAGTCACGAGGACAACAAAACTTGTCTCGAACAGTAAATATCTGGGCTTGAAACAGAAGCAAAAAAGAGGAAATTTTCTCTAAAACGCTGCACCATCAATCAGATTTATGAAAGTATATTTAATAGCCCATCTTCTGCCAACAAACACAGAGCTGGGAAACTGCATTTGGAAAGAGAGGTTTGGGATGGAGCAGCCTGGAGTGTTTGAAACCCAAGGCTTTGCACAGTAGGTTTGACAAAAGGTCACGGTTGCTCTTTTCCCAGAGCCAGTGGGAGCAGCAGCAACAAAGGATCAAGGAGAAAGGATCAAGGATAGAGGATCAAGGATAAAGAATAAAGGATAAACAATACAGGCTTGCTTTATCAGGTGTGCCAGGTGAGGTGGGCACCGCTGGCACAGCTCTGTGGGCAGCACCACCTCTGGAACAAGGGGCAAAAGAGAAAATCTGCCCCTGAAATGTGCTGTCCTCTGACTGTCCCCTCCTGCCTCACTCTTCTCGCTCCTCTGAATTTCTGAGATTTGCATTCAGCCAACAATGCCCATCAGGCAGTGCTCTCAGGGCACTTCCTGCCCATTCATGGAGTGTATTAAAACCAAAATGCAGCAGATCTGATGGGTTTGCTGCCCTGTGACACTGCTGCAGCTCCTCACAAAATCTCTTTTTCCCCTGTGAGCACTCCCTGGGCAATCCCACAAAAGCCGGGCTGTGTCACCCACGCCCTTTTCTCTTAGGGTAAAAAGAGAAAACCTTTTCCACCACCTTTTCCACGCTTTTGGCCTCACCAGCATAAAGGAAGTTTTGTTTTGTTGGCCGGTGCGTTAATGGGAAAACGCCTATTCTGCTCCAATTAACTTTCACTGGAAAACGAGAGCAGGAGCAAAGCTCAGGGAGCGTTTCCAGCAGCAGCAGGGCGAGGGAGAATTCCCACAGCCCTGGCACTGCTCTCCTCGGGGCACGGCTGCAGTTTGTGTGTTTGCACACAGCCCTGGGGCTGTAATTACACAGCCCAGAGCTCACTCTGTCTCCCCTCCCAGCAAAGACATAACCTCACTTCTACAGGGAGGTGGGAGGGAATGAGAAAGAGAAAATAATGTGGCTGCAGTCCATCCCCAGAGGGGAGATCAGCGAGGACACAGTCTAGACAGGGGCTGGACAGCAGGGAGCTGGAATTCCCGTCTTTCTTGTTTTCACCTTTCCAGGGCAGGCACTGCTTCACTTCCTGTGTCTCCCTCAGCTCGTAAGAGGCACCAAATTGTAGTTTCCAACCCCCAAACCAACACCCCCCCGCCCCTAAACCAGGGCTACTGTTGAACTTTAAAACACCTTTTAAATTACACTTTGTCTGTACAGACTTTATTTCAGCTTCCAGCCTTTGGAGAAGCTGAACAACAGAAAAATTCATAGCCATCCAAAAGCCTCTGAGATTTTGTTTTGCAGGGAAAAGAGGTTCATGTGTTGTGGAGCAAATAAGGAGGATTGAGAAAAGAGTTCTGAGCTTCAAAGTGGTGCTGCATGAATGTTTTCAACTGGACTGCAGAAATTATCCAGGATAAGAATGGGAAAGAAAAGGAAACGCACAGTAAACCAAAGTAACAGAGCTGAAATGATGGCACAGGGGAAATAAAAGCTTCAGGGTATCCCAGCAACAGGGGGAAAAGCCTCCCAGTGCACCTCAGGGGGAATTTATAAAATGAAAAGTAAGGAATTTGGGATCAAAAGCAGAAAAGGGAAATGGGATTTAAACAGGCAAAGTGAAGCTGCATTGCCTGGTCATGTAGAAGGATGGTGGGATGTGGAAGGAGGAAAGTTGACACAAGTGTGAATGGTGTGAGACTGGTGGGCAGAGAGGGCAAATGAACCAGGATAAATGATTGACAGGCTGAATCTATGAAATTCAGTTTTCTGAAGGAATTTCCAGTCCTTTTCTAGGAGCAGATGAGGATATAGGAACCCAAGGGTTCATGTAACACCCAAGGCTGGTGAGTGTGAGTGGGTAACTCCACATGCAAATCCTGGCCCTGCTCCTTTACCTAACTCAGAGATTCCTTTTCCGCCAAATGAGCACAATGCATGCACTTACTGTGAACTGGGTACCAACAATGGGATTCTTTACAAACCACTTAAAACAAAACACCATTAATTTTTTTAAAATTACCTTTTACACGAGACTCCACTTACTTATCTGACATGGCAATTTGTTCCAGCATGGCAGAGCCTGTGTTTGTCTTCCAGTTCCCGGATATGGAAGTTCTCCTGCAAGGGGGAAAACATTACAAAGACAGCCAAGTGGTTTCACATTCTCATTATCAAATGACTCTGTTCTCACATGAGAGCAGCAGCAGCATTGACACCTTTGTCCTCGCTGGCAGCTTGTGACAGAACATCTGAACCGTGAGGGGTTCTGAGAGCATTCTCAGGAATACTTTGTGCTGGAGGTACAAAGAATGGCTGTGAAATTTTTGTTCCCCATTTATTTATTTAAGGTTTTATTTAAAAAAAAACAAAAAAACAAAAACCCAGCCTGCTTTGATGAAGGGGCAGTGTTAGAAATGCGCTGGTGGCAGCTACAAAGGCACTGAATTATCTGTAACACATTACTACTGCAAAGGTAAATGTCAAGAAGCTTCAGCTTCTCCTTTCAAACCCACCCAACTGTGTCCCAACACTTGAAAAGCAACATATTAATGTTTCTAACACCTCTGAAATTATCTCAGATGTGTTTTGGAGCTGGATTTTGGTTCCTCCTCCAGTGTTCACTCTTTGCTATTTATTGATATAACGTAAACACTCTGCGTCAGTTCACTTTCTTCTATTTAACCTCCAAGAAAGAAAAAGAAAAATCCACGTAAAGATTTTATTTCCTCCTCAGGCCTTAGGACTGCTACCAGGGCTGAGAAGATGACTGCTTTGTGAAAGTTAAATGCTGGACTGGGAATAGCTATGGATACAAGTTATGAAGTGTTTCCAGTTAGTAAAATCAAGGGAACATCTGCAATGTATTAAAAGTCTACCAAGCAGCAGCCAGAACTTTCTCTCTGTTTTTCCATTAAGTTAATTACAAGGGTCAGTAGCAATTGTGGGGGAATGTTGACTTTTCTCTGGGACCCTCATAAAGTTTAAAGCATGAAGTTCTTCTGTGATGCCATGTGCTTTGGTGCTGTGGGAGAAGAGAGAAGAGAAGAGAAGAGAAGAGAAGAGAAGAGAAGAGAAGAGAAGAGAAGAGAAGAGAAGAGAAGAGAAGAGAAGAGAAGAGAAGAGAAGAGAAGAGAGCCAGAAGAAGCCAACAAAGAGCTTAGTTGTGATTTCAACTCAGTTTTTAAGGTGGTGTTTATATACATGTGCCTGCTTAAAAATGAATAAATTTAGGTTCATTACTACTCTACACAGACATTCTGCATCAGACAGAAAATACCACAGATCACAGTTCAATCCTCTTGCAGACTTCTCACGGGAATTTGTCAGAATGGACTCTTTGAGGTGTGTTTTAGGAAGGAAGATGTGACCAAATTAGGGGAAGAAGTTATCCTGAAGGCTTTTAGCAAGTGTTTAGTTCAAGATGCTCAGCTGCAGTGATGGGATCCCAGAACCACTGACTAGAGAGGCAAGGCTGGTTTGATTGAAGCCCTATTTTCCCTCCACACTGAGAAAAGCTCCTGCAGAAGTCTCCCAGGGGATGCTTGGCTGGCTGTGAGGATGCTGCAGGGATCAGAGGAGGGCTGGGGGATGCTGTGGACACAGAATTAACTGGTGGAATCCCAGGAGATTGTGGGTTTGACACAGATGAACTCCAGAATGAGAGATCATGGTGAACTGACCCAGAACTACCCAACCAGACACCCTAAGCCCTAGATGATGATTTCTGTAATTGTATCTATGAAATATGTAGGTTTCCCACTCTTCTTCACTTCTGACATCTGCCAAGAGTCTTTTACATCATTATTTCCTCCTCTTTAACCAAACACTGAACAACAAATTAAACAACTCCTACTCCTTTAAGTGCTTTACTCTTAGGCTTAACATGTTTGTACTCGATTTGGTCTTTGCAAGAAGGAAGAACTGTTTTAGAATTGCTAAACAATTCATAGTAACTTGAGCTTCCCCTTTCCCAACACCTTCCTGCTTTATTTAGTAGCATTTGCAGTATCCAGTCCAAATTGCTGGGACAGGGACTTGTCATCAGAGAAATATGTAGAAATGTCTGCCTGCTATTCTTGGGTAGGCAGCCTGCTCTGTGGTCTGATCCTCCAGCACTATCCCTTGCTTGATGTGCTTTACTTTTGCTTTATTGACCTTTTGATCAAAGAGCTTTAAGTCCCAGACTCGCAGTCCTGCCTTTGGAAGGGGAGATTTCGGTACAGGGCTTTTGTATTTCTGTTTTTTCTACATTGTGTGTGTGACCCTTTTAAACCGGATTTCCTTGAAGTCATCTGAGTGCTGCCCGGGTGCCCAGGGCAGTTAAGTGTGTGTCACACAGCCCCCGGAGTGACTGTGGTATTTACAGGGATCCTGTCCTGCTTTCTTGGCCATAATCTCTACTGACAGACGATAAGCACCACTGTTTGGTGACTCATGGATCCACTTAAACCACAATTTCCCACAGAATTATAAAACCGAGCCTCTTAATAACTCTCTTTAAACTACAAAAACAAATGTTCAGCTGGTATTTCTTGTGGTGGCTCTCTAAGTGCTCTGTTCCTGTGTCACAGAGCGAAATGAGAACCAGCTGTAGAACAATATTCTACTGACATCATGTATATGGATGTGCACATGAAGAATTCTTCAGACATTTGGTAAATCTTCTCCTTTCCACGCTGCTTTGTAATAACAAACCAGTATTTCATTTTGGTGGGTGATTTAAGCGTATGAAAGGATCTAGAGGAAAAAAATGATCGCTAGGCTTTTAGCATTTGGATGAACCCAGAGTTTCTGAGTAGAAACTTAAAAATAAATAAAAGGTAGGAGGAACAGGCTGTCATTTTAACTTATTTTTGCTGTCCCTTAGGCCAACTGCTTCTTCTGCAAAGAAGAAACATTTATGTTTCAGAATGATAAATTTACTGTGGCTGAGTCTTCCAAAATTATTCCTGACACTGAACAGCATTTAAATTTCAAGTCAGAGGGGAAAAAAGTGGGGCTCTCTTCTACAGAATGTTGTGGCCCAGTTTCCATCACAGGAGATGAGCCCAATATTGCATCTGGTACCTGACCACGTACTGGAGCCACCAAGAGCTGGGCCCTATCCCTAAAACTCTGCCCTTGACAGCTGTAGAAGTGGGAAAAACCACCTATGTTTATCAGAGAAGGGGAAAGATGGGCAGCACAACACAAGGAATGTGCCTGTCAGAGCACTGACAAGAGAGAACAGAGGGAAGAAGAGTGAACAGCCCTGTCCAGCCCTGCAGTGTGCCATGAAAAGGTCTGTGGGGGAGAAGAAGGCTGGGACTGGGAGCAGGGGCAGAGCAAGGCTGGGGAATGGCACTGAGAGAATCCAAGGGCTGAGGGACATCCTGGGGACTGGGAGCAGCTCTGGCATGAGGGGTGAGGACTGAGGGATGGGAAAGTTGAGGCAGTTTGGGAAAACAGCAGGGCTGGAGCAAGGCACAGCCCAGACCTGTGGAGAGAGAGGACGCTGTGGGGGAGGGATGTGGTGCTGTCAGAAAATGTAGGATGGGTGTCCTCAGAGAGGGGGAAAGCCAGGGAAATTCAGGCCTGGAGCACCAGTGTGAGACAAACAAGCAGAACTGGAATGAACTCTCCTGGAGAAGCTGGGGGACAAAAGCTCTGCCATCTGCTTCCAATTCTCCAGCCTGTCGGGAGAGGTGGGGAAGGCCCGACGCACCTGAATTCCTCAGGGAGCTCAAATCACAGCCCTGTGTCACTGAAAACACTGAACACCATGGGATTCCAGACACCCCTGAATCCCTGAGAGCTTCTGGAGTGTCCTGCCTTGGTCACCACACAACTCTAAACTCCCAACGCGCCGTTTTTGCGACGCTTAGTGAATTCTGGGCTCCAACTGAGTGTCCACAGTGCAGGGAGGATCTGAGCCCTGGGAACGGTGCCTCCACCAGATCTGTGCTCTCCCTCACGGGTAAGGGTGGAACAGGGCGGAAAAGAACTTTACAACTAATAATAATGATTGGAGTGATATCTATTTTAATCAATGTTGAGATGTGTGGGGAATAACTTCACCAAAGACATGTAGGAACACCAGACAGTTTGCGCCCCCTATTATTTTTTGGGGTCTTACATATGCATGGCATTGTACAATTTGCCTCACACAGACTCATTATTTCCTGGCCTTGCCTGTCTTCACCTCCTGTGCTAATTAATTTTATGCTCTCCTGGGCACACTCAGTTCGTCATGATGGTCTTTGAGGGTCTTCAGAAGATGAAGGAAATGGAGTTTTTCTTAGTGAATTTTTCACTTTTATTTCTTTCACGTGTGCTTTGGCCCTCTTGGCATTTTTCCAAGGCAAGAAATCAGTTTCTGCTGGCTAAGAGTCTGTGTTTTTCCCTTTATTTGCATCCTTGGTTTTGTTATGCTGTTGAGTTTAGGTTAGCCTTCCTTCTTACTGAGGGGCTCTAGATGCTTGTCCTGTCTTAAAATATGTAAAGGGTAAAAGGCACAGAGCTTGATATTTACTAAATGTCTTTTAAAATGTAGTTTAAAATACATTCTAAAGCACTAGTTAAAATACATCCTAAAATACAGTGTATGCTCTTAAGTTTGCTATGAAGATCAGCTGGAATTTCTAAACCTCTGGTTCAAGGGAGCAGTGGAGGGATTTCTGAGCTGTTTCGGGAAGGCCAAACCTTGGATATTCTTTCATTCAGTGCCAGGTGAGGACAGAGCAGCAGATCCTGGGACAGCAACGTCTTGGTGAGAATTCTAGGAGTGTGTGGCCTCCCAAAATCAAACGAAGGAGATAAATTTTTCCTGGACCAAAGTTTCTATTTCCTCATGGTTGTTTTAAATTATTTGATTCTGAACATAAAGCCTGTCTTTTAAATTATAAAACATTTAATGGATTTGCTTTAACTCAGCTCCAGCTTCAGCTTCTCCCAATATTTATGGTTTGCTTGCAATTCTTTACTGATAAAGAACCTGAGTGTACCTCACTGATGATTTACAAGGATTCTCTGATCCCTCCAATGTTGAGTTCCTTGAGAAATATCCCTGTGCCTGGATATGTAAATGTGTATTTTTATCCATGTTCTGTTACATTTTCCCTGCCTCAGGACTGTAAATGTGTATTTTTATCCATGTTCTGCTGCATTTCCCGCCTCAGGATTGGAAATGTGAGGGAACAAAGGCATGAGATGATCTAACTTGTCATAAAATGAGCAATGAAACGAGTGTTTGTCTGATTTCACTGCCTGATAAGGGAGTCAAAATCTGCATCAACGCAGGTACCAGAGCTCAACAGCTGCAACACAGCTTGGTGTGCTGCTCCAGCTCAACGCTGTCTGTGGAGCTGAGACATCCCCTGAGCCTCTCCTTCAGTCGTGGTCTTTAAACAAACACCTGGGCTCTGAAATGAGCAGAGGTGTTTGTGCATCTCTGTGGAGGTCACTGGGGGATTGGATTGTTTCTTTTTTGCCGTGTGATGCTGAAATGAGAAAGAGGGATTTTGTTCCATGGAAGTGTGACAGTTCAGGTTTGTTTGGGTGAATGAATGCCACCCAACTAATCCTCAGAGGGGAAAAGAAAAAATTGCAGAATATTTGTCCCTAAATTGATGAAAAGATATGAAGAAATCCAAATTAACAAGTCCTCCATGAAACCAACCCCTCTTCCAACTGCTCCTTTCTTTAAATGAAAATAATGAACACAATTTAGTAGAAAAACCCCTCTGGCAGGCTCACCTGGTGTCCCATTCTCCTCCTCCCAGCCACAATCAACTGATAAAAAGAATTTTGACAAATCCAGAAAGCTTAAAATCCTCTTTCCAGAGAGTGTGACAAGGGAGGCATCATCTCAGACTCATCCAACACTCTTTTTATCTCACTGGTGCTTATCAATTTTGAAACAAAAGCAGGAAAGAACATAAGGATTTGGCTCACATGTATGCCTTGTAGTTACTGCCTATTTTTTGGATCCTGATGTCATATTTGGAGTCTATGAAGGGCTCAGTGGTGGCGTAGGTCTGAGTGAGTGCTACCACGCTGGCTATGTCCTGAAAATCGTAGTGGTTGTCTACCTTGATCTGGAGCCATCAAGCCACAAGAACACAGCACAGACAAGAGAGAAAAAGAGCAATTAGAAATAAAATGTAGAACTCGGTTGCAAATGGCATTTGTGAGAAGCATGGTTTTTACAACATTCTAAAAAAATCTGATATTTTGTCTGATTTCTATAACATTCCTGCTTTTAAGTATCTAGTTTTCTAGGCAAAATATTACCCGCTCATCTGGAGAAAGCAATTTGCAGACACTGGAATTTTATTTTTTTTTTTTAAGTGATGTTAGTCAATTATAGATCTGCAGGCCTCAGAATTTTTTTTTAGGTGTGACACACAATTCCAATCAATGTAGATTCTTGCTGGTTCTGTAAATTGCTCGGATAATGGAATATGTGTGGAGTCCACCAGGAATTTTCACATCATCCCATCAGCTTTTCCCGTGAGGGAGGAGCTGAAGGATCCCAAATCCTGGTGAGGGCTGGCTCCAGGCAGCAGAACCATTATTCTCATTTTTCCCTCTTCTCTGAGGGAGTTGGCCTTTCCAGGGGTGGGATTTCCCAGCTCTGCCGAGGTGATGACTGGCACTAAATTGACATTTAAATTCACATTTACATCTTGAAAGAAGAGAGGTATGGAAAAGTGGGGGATGCTGATCTAGGGGAGAAGGAAGAGGAGATTTTAGAGGGCAGAGGGAGGACAGAGACATCACCTCTGGTCAGGGAGGACAACCAGTCCCTGTGGGGAACTCGGAGCTGGGGAAACAGGGGGTGAAAGGGGCTCAGGAGAGGAGCCTTGGGGCAGGTGGAGAACAGGAAAGCTGCACCAGGCTGATCCAAAAAGGGCATTTCAGGACGGTGAGGAACAGGCAGGGTCCGGATCTCCCATGGTGTCCAACATCAGGAGTTTGCAGCTCTTTGGATCCTGTTTGCTTCTCCCGGGACTGAAAAGGGAACCTGCGGGCCACGGCTCAGGGGGGACGTGGCACAATAAATGGAATTTGGTGGAGATAAAGGCCTAAAGTCAAAGTGTTTGCCCCCAGCTCTCAGATGGAGAAAAATAGTAATTTGCCGTTGAGAGCCACAAATCAGACACAAGGCCGGGTTTCAACTTGATGTTTTGGAAACTGCCTGGGCTGTGTGGATCTAACTGGGACCCTCAGGGAGGGCTGGGCTTCCAGGGGAACCTTCCTTCACTCCCTGATTGTATTTAATCTTGGAGGGCTTTACATATTTCATAGCTAAAATAAAAATAAATATCATTTCTAGACATTAGATATGAGGAACACTTCTGTGCATTATTTCCCCTTTTCTCTAAATGAGAGGTGAACATCCAAAGTACAGCATAAACATTCTAACACTTCACATATGCAATCCATAGAAAGTGCAGTTTAATTAGTGGTTCAGTCTGCCCTCAATTAAATTGGCTGCTGGACTTCCAATGATTTACTAAATATGAAACAAAGCAAAACAGTCACAGGCAAAAAATAACATACACTACAAGTTGTAATTAAATAAGTTTTCTATCTGAAAATAGTGGCAAATATTCTGTTCACAGAGCTTTGGAGATTCAGGATGATAAATATAACTATTCTCTGATTAATTGCTTTAAAATCTACACCACTTATAGCACTGAAGTGTTTTCAGTGAGTGAAGTTACTCTGCAAGGACTAGAAATGGTCACTGATAGCAGTGAAAATGGGATTTAAATGCTCTCCCATCGGCCCTGCCCTGTGAGATAAGTGACACCAAAACATCTGTACTCACCACTGAAATGCAATTACTTTGGAGAAAGAAAGCAGCAGTTATACAGAGGTATGAAACAATCACAGACAACACATCAAGATAGGAAATCACAGTTCAGTATCAAGCTGAAACCAACAGAGAACCAAGGCAAAACCTTCCCACACTCCCAGCTCCAAAAAAGTTGGATTGTGCAACAGACCTCGACTCTTGGAGAGTTTCAGTGCAGACAACAAATCAACAAACAAGGTTTTGCTTCGAGAAAGCATCTCAGCACAGTTCAAAGCACATCCCACACAGGGCAACCCTCAAACTGCAAAGGCCTCCATGTCAAAATACTTGAGGCATGTTTTTATTTTCCTAAAGAGAGATGCTTTCTTAGCATGGACAGGCAGAGGTTTGCAGGTCTGGGTAGATAAAAGGTAAAATATCAGGGAAGGAAGGAGCATGCACAGGTAAGGGGCAAACCCCAGGCTCCCAACATGCAACAAGTAGCATCTGCACCTTTCCCATGCCTGAGTGAGCATGTCCAATCTTCACAACAACAGGAAAGGTTGGCATTGTGAGCTGGGGGGGAAACAAAACAGGCACATTAGAGAAGAGAGACACCACGAGCTCAGTGATTAAACAGCATCGCTTTAGGGAAGTTATTGAAGCATGATCATAACGTGGCCAGAGCTGTTCTGGCCATGTGGAGCCTCAAACTGTTCATCCTCTGTGTTCTGGTGACTTGCTGGGTGTGTTCTCTGAGCACAATGTTACTCCCAATACAGACAGTTGGTGTTCTTAATTTAATCGTAACATTTTTTGTATGTCTTTTAACTCCATTTTTTAAACTGAATTTCTGATGTTTCCTATTTAAGTTTTGCTTCTGTGTTTTCTGACCCACGTTCTCCAAGGCTATAATCATTAATGATGCCAAATTAACCACCTTTTCCCCTTCAATCCCACTATTTAGCAGGGCTGTAAATACATTTTCTGACCACTTCTGAAAGCAGTGATGTATAATTCACAAGAATTTGCTTTAAAGGCAGTGATACATAACACCTGAGTTTTCTAGGGAAGGCTCTAGCTTCTGCACAGAATGTAGGGAATAATTTGGAATAAGCCAACCACTGAAATCAAATATAGAGAAGCACATGATAACACTTTGTCCAATGAAATGGGAACGTTTTTGTCTCTCCAAAAGTGCCCTGAATGACCACTTTTACTTCCATCATCCACCTGAAAAAGTTTGAGCTCTCCCAGTCATGGGCATGGTTGGCACTGCTTTTTTTCCACTTAAAATTTCCATGTATTGACCCTCTATCAATCAAGGACAAAGCTGATTTCACAGAAGAGGTTTATAACTAGAAATAAAAAGCTGAACACCTTCAGTGTGTAATTAAACTGGGCAGCAGCAGGACAGTGCTGCAGGCTCCAAACCCTTCCTTTAGTGCCACGTTCCAGCCCAATAAATACAATCAGAGGCCAAGCTGATGATCTGGAGCATAAACTAAGAATTGTTAGAGGTTTTATGAGACATTGATTGGTTTCAGAATAACCAAAAGCACTGGCATGACACAGTAGAGGTCACCTCTACAGGAATTTAGGAATGAAGTTCTTGCTAAACTGCAGCAACCCAAGTTCCTGCTTAGTCAACATCCAGTCACTGGTGTATCACTTTCAGATTTTTAAACCAGGCTCTTTTTTTTTCAATATATGGGGGTAGGAAGGGAACAAATCGTTGCCAGACTCAAGATTCACCAGGGCAGCAGCACATTTCTGTGACTGAGCTGCAAACCACTGCAGTGGGGTTTGTAATGGAAATGCTGGCAGAGCTCTGAGCACAGCACTCCTGTAATTAACAGCACCACGGATCTTCCTGTGATCCCAGAGCTGTGGAATCCTCTCTGGGCCGCAGGAACCAACACAACTCACATGAAAAGAAAGAAAGAAAAAAAAAAAAGAGAAAAAAAAAAAAAAAAAAAAAAAAAAAAAAAAAAGGAAAAAAAAAAAAAAACAAAAAAAAAAAAAACCCAAGACAAAAACAAAACAAAAATAAAAAAAAAAAAAAAAAAAAAAAAAAAAAAAAAAAAAAAAAAAAAAAAAAAAAAAGAAAAAAAGGAAACAGAAAGAAAAACAATTAAAAAATAGAAAAAACCCCAGAGAAAAACAAACAAACAAACAATCAAACAAAAACGGAAAGAAAAAAAAAAAAAAAAAAAGAAAAAAAAAAGAAAAAAAGGAAACAGAAAGAAAAACAATTAAAAAATAGAAAAAACCCCAGAGAAAAACAAACAAACAAACAATCAAACAAAAACGGAAAGAAAAAGAAAAAAAAAGTGCTTTCTCCCTCAGAAAAATGCAGTAACATCATTTTCTCTAGACCCTGATCCTGAGATCCCATCACATCCCAGCACAGACTGAGGGAAGATGCTCTGGATGCTGCAGTTCAAACTTCAGAGTGGAAAAAAACAGGCAGGCAAAATTCAATAACCCCAGCACTTCTCTGTTTGTAGCTCTCCCTGGGACAGGCCCATGAAGTTCACCAGTTGTTATTTTGGGGTTTGAGCAGCTTTTCCTTTATTCCTGCTCTGATTTGAATGATCCCAGTTTTCCCTGTGCCATTGTGCAGCATCTCTCTGTCACCAGCCCATGGCCAGGGGATTGTTCTGCCAACGAAACCTGAAATGTCCCATTAAATTAAAGAAAACTTGATCTGAATCCTCTCATCCCATTTCCCAATCTGCTCTTTTCTGGTCGTTTTGGCAGAACAGGCACCCCCCAGACTATTCCTACATTTGGTGAACGTTATTTATGATACATAAGTGTATATAAGTGTATACATTATACATATACATAAGATATATATGATAGATAAGTGTGATAGTGACAGTGAAAATCTACCAGCTCCATGGATTTCCCTTCAATTTGCACTATAATTACTGATAACTATAATTTATACTAGAATTACTGCTATAAAAGCTGTTTGCTTTGAAAAGTATCATTGAGGGGGAAAGGCCATTTTACAAAAATATCGTGGATTTTTGGAACACTTTCTTAAATTCAGGAACGGGAAAATTCTACTCTGGCAATTAAAAACTGAGGGGGAAAAACCTGAAGAGCAACCAGAGAAAGTGAGAAATCTGCCAAGTTCATAAATGTGAGGGATGGAAGTGTCTGCACTGTGTGAGCCCTTCCACACACATACAATATACACAGAATGCAGTAGAATTAAAAAATAGGATCACCAGGACTTCTACCTTAAATAGCAATGCAATAAACGACCATTATTAATTAGACAGAAACCAGAATATCTGGCAAATGTGGAAGAAAATTTGCCAAATTTATAGTCATAGAATCTGATTGGATTGGTAATAAATATTGGTAGGAACTGGAAAAGCTCCTGGCTCCTTGTGGGAACACATGTGCAAACAGCTGAGGAACACACCGACATTTGTTAACCCAATGCCATTAATCAAAATAACAACAGTGAGGATTCAAATTTTATCCAGGGAGGATAAATTTCACTTCTAGATGAGCAGGAAAATCTAAAAAGCCAGTTCACTTCATAATTCCCTTATTGATGTCACAATAGCAGGAATAATTATTATTAATTATGGGTTCTCAGCGTTTCATCTGCATCAACCTTTTAAAATTGAAGATTTTTTTTTGTACTGTGACTTTAAAAGGCAAATATTTTATTGCAGCAACCTTCAGTATCTGACCACCTAAAGATTTCATAACTGTGTTTAGCTTGTTTTTTCCTGTAGAAAGGAATATTTTAGTTGGATACAATTCCACAATACCTCCAATATCACCCTGGCTAGTCTGTGGGGCAGGTAATTCAGTGACTCAGGAGGTGGCTACAGAATTAACCAGCACAGTCCCCATCTGGATTGTTGTTTGCATTTTTCCAGACGGAATGGAATTCCCTATCCTTCCCCACTGCAGAAATTCCCTGGAGTTTCTAAGTCTGGTTATTAGAGTATCATCCTGCAATTAAAAGTCTATTAACTTAAAATAAAACCTTCAAATTTAAGCGTCTTACACTACGGTGCTCGATGGTTTAAAATTCTACTGCAATTTAAGTGTTTTTGAACAATTTCAATACGAGGTGGTTTTATTCCCAAAAGATACAATTTGAATTCTTCTAAATTTACTTTGAATTCTTTTAGCTGAGACATAGTGCGAAACACAATCAAAGACTTCCAAAAATATAGAACCAGTCAAGGATCATCTGCTAAAAAAAAAAAAAAAAAGAGTCAAAAAAACCCCTGTGCTGGCAACAATACAGACAAGAGAGTTTTCTGAAGGTGGTATTCACCCTGCTTTCATGTCCTCGGGGTTGAGCTGACGAGAAAAGCCACAACAGGGAAAAAAGAGGGGGTGGAGAAGCAGTGACAAAAAACCCCCAGATGTTGCATAAACATGACTTACCTCAAGTTCAGTGTTTAAATATTTATCTTTCCAATAATCCCCAAGCAAAGTTCATTTAACCACTCGAGTTCCATGTAATTTATTTGTGGAATATGCATCAGCCTAAATCTAATTTTGCTCTGCTTACTTTGGGGAAAGGAAATTAAAAGTGAAATAATGAAGGTGGCCTTTTATTCTTCTTCTTCTTCATTTTTTTTTTCTTCCTTTCCCAGAAACAGGCAGGAAGAGCCCTAAATCAATAAACAAGCAGCAGATGTACTTTCTCTGGTCTGTTTGGTTTGCAGAAAACACAATTTCCAGATAAAGTGGGGGCTCAGCCAGGCAGCAGCTCCGTCACCAGCAGGGCCAGCCCAGCCCCGGCCCCTCAGCAGAAAACCTCACACTCCACCAGCTGCTGGCCTCGACAAACACAGCCACAATTCTGGGCATGTGGAGCCACGTTTTCCACTTGGCAGCTAAAAGTAGGTGTAAAAGTCCCTCTGCAAGGAGTGAGGTTTAATCCCCCCAAGCCAAGGGGGAAGCTGAGGTGATTTGTGTTATCTTTTGAGCCAGGGCAGTGAAGAAACTAAAAGTTCAAGGGGATAAAAGGAGTAGAGCTTTAATTTATTATTGGGAGACGAAAATGTGCCCTTTGTGAGTCCTTGACACAAAATTGAAGGTTGAAGTGGTTTGTGATAATAAAGTGCAATACAGGTCCCAGGGCCACCCCAATTCTCAAGGCCATCAGTGGGAATTGGTGCAGGATTGGAAGTTCTGAGCTCCCCTTGAGACACCTTTGGCTGCCACCAGCACCTGGAGAGGCTGGAGCTGCTCAAAACAGCTCCATGTGCCCCCTGGAATCTGCCAAGGCTGGAGATGATCTTGACTTAGGGAGGGACTCCACCAGACCACCTAAAACGCCTTTGTCCCCACAACTGGTTTGTCGGTCAAAAAATCCCAGTGAACTAAACCAACACACAGTGATCTGATGGCAGAAAGTCTGCTGTTCTCAAACCTGCACAGCATGAAAACAGAAATTGTCATTGAGGAGGAAAACACAAAGTGTGATTGCAGTGAATCAATGACAGCAGCTCCCACCAACCTCTGGAAGAAACTTTGAAGACAAAGACTCAGCAGAAACAAAAAATCTGTTTTGATTCTGGCGTGTCAGTGTTTAATTTATCCTTCCACCACCTGCTTGGAGAACTGCTGCCTCCAAAGTCGAGCAACACTTTGCCACCTTATGAAACAATTACCCAAATTGCTGTGACTATAAGCTGTAAGGATTTTTTCCTGTGGTATTTTAGAGGTGACAGCTGTAAATACCTGTTTGAAGGAGGCTGTAGTTAATATGGAGGCACTGGAATTTAAAATCCATGAAAGCTCACCCATTTGGTGACATGCTACTCTGAATTTTCAACATGATTGCACAGGTTTGGTACAAGATGTGTAGTGTGACTTCATCAGGTGAAATGAAAGTGGATTTTAGAGGTAATTGCAACACCAAATGAGAACCTGGGAGGAAAGAACTGAGTCAAAGCATTAAGCAGGCAACAGATAAATTATTGGTGTGGAAAATCCTGCCCGCTACCATTCTCAAACAAGATTCATTTGCCACAATGAAGAGAAAATCAGATTGATGTGGATAAGAAATGGGACTCTGTGCACTGCCAGAAGCTAAAGCACAGAGCAGGCAGCCCAAGCAGAAGACTCAAACTGCCTGACAGCTGGAAGGGACAATGAGGTGGCTGTGGCACGTCCCATGGCAGAGAAAAACCCTTGGAAACAGCTGTCTGGACAATCCCTGTGCAGCAGAGTTCAGTGCTCCTTGACACACCCCCAGGCTGAGTGTGAACTCAAACCCACCAGAGAAACGCTGGTGAGCAGTGCCCAGGGATGTGCAGAGTGAGTGTGTGGTGCTGACTGCTTGGAAAGGAAGGGCAGGAGGAAATCCCAGCACAGCCAGGCACAGGGGGTTATCCTGTAGCCCTGGGTTATCCCCAGCCCTGGGTTTTCCTGCAGCCCTGGGATATCCTGAAATCCTGGGTTATCCTCAGCCCTGGGTTATTCCCAGCCTTGGGTTATCCCCAGCTCTGTGTTATCCTCAGCCCTGGGTTATCCTAAAATCCTGGGTTATCCTGAACTCCTGGGTTATTCCCACCCCTGGGTTATCCCCAGTCCTGGATTTTCCTGCAGCCCTGGGTTATCCTGAAATCCTGGGTTATCCTGAAATCCTGAGTTTTCCTCCATTCTGTGTTATTCCTAGTTCTGGGTATTCTCAGCCCTGGGTTATTCCCAGTTCTGGGTTATCCCCAGCTCTGTGTTTTCTTACAGCCAAAGACTGAGGGTGAAGAAGGGATGGGCAGGGTGGGGAAGGGCAGGAGAACACCCCGGGGCAGAGCTGCCCCTCCCCACCCCAGCTCAGGGTGATGTCCCTCCTTCATCCATCACCTGGCACCTCCAGAGGTCAAAATACCCCAAAGTCTGAGCTTCAGGGGAATCATCCAACAGCAGGAGCCCAGTGGATTTAGTGCAGGGCTCTGGGGGCTGGAAGAAGACAATCAGTGATGGTAATTAATGCCCACACTGCTGGTGGTGGATACTAATTACTGGGAAAAATAACGAGATCCCTGACAAATACGAGATTTAGTTTTAGCTTTTTTGCATTCTACACGTCCAGTTGCAAGTATTTCATTGTCTTCTATATCTAGAAGACAGTGGACAACTAATTTGTAACTTGTCATAATATAATTTTTAAATTTTGTTCTGAGCATAATATTCTTCTGTTGATTATATAATTATATAATTAATTTGATTTTACTGGATAGAAAAGACACCCAGAACATTGTTGGATGTCTTGTTCTGGAGAATCCTGGACAAAATGTGCCTTAGGGACTGGTAGAGAAGAGTGTTTGCCCAACATATTTCTTAATTATCTGAATTTTGTGGATTGAATTTGATATTGAATTTCATCAAATTGGTCCATTTAGATGATCTATAACAGCAGCCCTGTGATGTCCTACGGGAACCAATCAATGGTTCCAAATTAATTCCCAGCCCTGCTGCCCTAAGTGAGGTTTGAGAAGGGAGAGGTGCAAATCCCAGATGCCCTGACTCACCTGCCTGGGCTTTCCCTGCAGCCTGAACTCCCTGTACAACCTCCAGCCTTCTTCCTTTCCCTCACATAAAATCCCCATTTCTTCTAGGTAAGAGCAGAGATGTTCACAGGTCTAAATTATTTTCAGGTGTTAGTCCTGGGCTTAGATCCAAGCTTGTGATTTGAAGCCAGAACTTGAGACTGGAAAAGTAAAAAACTCCAAGTGTGGCTGTGTGAAATCAGGATATTTTGTACAGGATTCCTGGCTCAGTGTTTGGTGTGGATCTGAAGGCTAAAAACTAGACCCAGTTCTAATAATTTTGAATATTTGTGGGTTTTTTCTAACAGATAGAGTGTGTCTTGAGGGGGATGGGAATTTAAAAGAAAAAGAACTGGAGCACTAATATTTGTGTAACTGCTCAGAAATGAAATAAATCTGCTGCTGTAAAACATGTACACTCCTCTCTAAAGGTAATGAGCTACTTTGGGCACACCTAAACCTCAGCCTCAACAAAATCCATTTTCATGAGCCTGGATTGGAATGGTTCAGGTCATGTTAAATGAATTTTCAATTCCTAGCCTTGATTTGGGTTGTGACAAAACACAGAATTGTTTAAGCAGCCCTGTCTTGCATGTCAATCCAGAGATGTTCTTTATTACTCTCTAATCAAACCTCAGGTTGCTTCCTCATGAAACATTTTTGTGCATAAAAAGAGGGTGGCCACAGGTCACACACACCCAGATTGCCACAGCAACCAAAGCTGTGAAGGTGAAAAGGATTTCTGAACTCCACATTTCTGTCTGTGTTCCACATCCAACATCAGCCAGGAAATACAGGCACGGATCTGTGCTGAGCAGGATTTGCATTAATAAGGAATGCGGGGAAGGAGCTGCGCCTCCAAAACACACCACTGGGATGTTTTTCCTCGCTAGTCTAAATTAAATCTGCGCTGAAATAATTCCGTTTCAAATGCCTTTTTCTCGCAGCTTTTCTTTGTAACTCGTTACTGCCTGTGCCCAGCGATTGTTGGAGGCTCACAAGCAGAGCACTGAGAGGTTTCCTTGCCATGAATGAAGTTCTGTCCACGCTGCGAACAGGGACGGCACTTGAGGAAAATGCCCAGAAAGCGCAGGGGAAGATCGGGGGCTGCGAATGCAAACGCAGCTTAAAACAGGCCGGCCTTGTTTACTCGCCCAAAATAAGATCGCGGGGCCGGCTTTTAAATCCCAGCTGGAAGCAAACTTACTCGGAGGAGATAAAACACTCAGAAAATCAGCTTTAAAAGCCGGTTTTGTGGAAGCTTTTTTAGCGATTAACATTCCCACTCCCGCGCGGCCGGCCGGGAGCTCCTTTCGGGGCCGATGTCACCAATAAATGAGCTCTGAGGGGCGGGAAGGCGGAGCCGGGGCCGGCCTCCGGGGCCATAAATAACACGGTCCTGCCTCAGGGCGATTTGGAGGCAGCGAGCAGCGGGACGAGCGCGTCGCATCACCGGGTGAACATCCCCGAGCGTCCCGGGACAGCGAGAGCCTTTCCGGAGCGGAGCATGAGGCGAGCGGGCGGCGGGAGCGGCGGGAGGAGCCGGGGGGCAGCGCTGGTGCTGGCGCTGGTGCTGGCGCT
>VWZU01003030.1:305863-381294 GCA_013397095.1 Sterrhoptilus dennistouni | reverse complement strand
AAAGCTATTTTTATGTATTTTATATATATTATAAATTTTATATATTTTATATACATTATATATACTCTATAATGTATAAAATGTAATATATAAAATATCGTATACAATTTATATAATATACAATATATAACATACAATATATATATGTGATCTGTATCATGTATATCATAGATATTATATGTTATATTTTAGAGTTCTTATTGATAATGTATCATGATTTTAATACATTTTATGTGTATTATATACTTTATGTATTATATAATATGTAGTTATCTTTTATACGTTTGGTAGATTTTATGGATTTCATAGATTTTATACGTTGTGTATTTTTAGGCTTTGCAGATTTTAGAGATATTAGAGAGTTTAGAGATTTGCATATTAGGTCTTAACTTAGAGAATACCTGACCTTTCAAATATCTACTGCTATACAGAGCAGTATCTGCTATATAAAAAATATTCTATCTAAATACGCCTGCAATGTGTAAACTGCTCATATAGATATGTTTAGAGCATTTCAGGGGAAAAAAAACCCCAAAAAACCCCCAAAAGACCACCAAATATAAGTCCCCAGTGCTAACTTGCTGAAACTTTTGAGCTCTGCTCTTTCTACTTTCTTTAATTTATTCTTGGTGTTTTCTGTCATTTTCTGGAGCAGGAAAGTGATGGGCCCTTTATTTTCTGCAGATAAACTGGCTACAGCAGCTCTGTGTGATCTTAACTCTCCAGTTTTGGGGCAGTTTTGCCTCATGACAGCCAGGCAGCACCGTGCTTGTCAAACAACTCGTAGAAAGGGCCCAAAGATCCCAAAATGAGGCTGGAGGGGGATGAGAAAAAGTGACATTTTGAGAAAATGTGACATTTTGCAGCCTTTTGATTCCCTTAGCTGGGGCTGAGGCTGGTTAGCTTCCATGGGGTGTGAGCAGTAAATGTAGAACATGAGTTTCCAAAGTGCCACAGAATTAGCATCTCTATGGGGCAGGCAATACCTTCTGCATACTGATTCATTGCTTTTTATGCCCTGACAGAAAATCTTTGTGGCCATGACAAACTCGGAGCTCTGTTTGTGGCCATCAGTTAAATTGGTTTTTAATCTGCCCGTGTTCAGGAATCTCTTTCAGGGAGGTGCCTCCCCACCAGGCACTACATGCTTGGGGGTGTTTAAGGAGTGAAAGGAAATAAAAGTTGTGCTACAGCTGGATGTGTGTGCATTTAACTGTGCATGAGAAAGTGGCAATTTTCTCTTAATGTAAAAAATTTCCAAAATTAACGGGTTTACACTATAGAGGAAACTCAAAATGTTCATTATGGGCCACCTTAATGAATATTTTCATTCACAGGAAAGCCATTCTGGTGATATAGATTAATATTTAGTCATGTCTTAGATGTATTTGACAAGCAGAAACTATATCATGCTACTTTTTATTTAAATCCTGAAGATAGTTTTATGTTACAATGTTTGGACTTGATGCTCAAGCTCTCCCTCTTCTAAATATTCCTATCTAAGTAAACTTCCTCTGTTGCCTGAGGAATGTTTATGTCAAGGATCCCTTTGTTCCCTATTTATACTTTGAAAATGCCATTTCTGTGCATTATAAAACGGGAGCTGAAGGGAATTCTTCAGATCAATAAGTGCAAAGATATTTTGTGTATACATTTGCATACACACACAAACACACACACACAAAACCTGCTCTGAGCATTCATGGCTCAATTCCTGGCTGTGCTTTGGCCACAACATTTTGCACGAAGGGAGTGAAATCCCTGGGAAGGAGCTGGAGTGGAGCTGCCTGTCCCGTGTGAGAGGAAGCTCCAGGGAGCAGCTTGGCACAGCAGCTCCCCCAGGCTGGTGCCAGCAGCTTTTGTGCCCAGGAGAGGAGCTGTGCCCGGCAGGAAGGGGCACCCCGGGCTGCAGCCCTGGCCAGGCACTGCTCACACCCTGGGAATTGGGGCTGTGCCTCCACAGCTGCCTCGGGGACACACCTGTGGCCTCAGGGACCTCAGGGCCACCTGGCTCCCAGCCATGTGCTCAGACTGTTCCAGTTCTTTGGTTAGTAATTCATTAAGTTCATCCTATGTAGCCACAAACAGAGCCAAGGATTTCCTCCCAGGATTTCCTAGCACATCTTACTGAAATAAAGATGCTCTGACCCAAAAGTCCTCAGTAAAAGCAGAGATAAAGTCTCAAACTTGCCCATGGAGCTACCAACCATCCCAAGTCCTTCAGCAAGGGACACACCTGTGGCCTTGGGGACACAACTGTGACCTCAGGGACCTCAGGGCCACCTGGCTCCCAGCCATGTGCTGAGACTGTTCCAGTTCTTTGGTTAATAAATTCATTAGGTTCATCCTATGGAGTAGCCACAAACTCAGCCAAGGACTTCCTAGCACGTCTTGTTAAAATAAAGATGCCCTGACCCAAAAGTCCACAGCAAAAGCAGAGATAAAGTCTCAGACTTGCTCATGGAGCCACCAACCATCCCATGTCCTTCAGCCACTGTGTGAAGGGAATATTTTCAATTTCCTGCAGCATGACTTTGATGGAGCTGGAGGGATTGGGTTGATGTTACCTGAACCTCTAACTGAATGTGTGAAGCCACTCAGCAACAGCATTTTTGGGAGATCCAAGGACAAACAAGCACAGGAATTAATTAAGTCTGGACAAGCTCTTTTGCTTTGCCTTTCATTAAGGTGATTGATGCTGTGACACTTTGTCCTTCACTGCCCGGAAGTTTTTGTGCCTCTAAATGCCCACAGGTAGCAGAGAACCTGAGTAACCTGAGAGTGATCAGGAGATTTCTGGCAGAGCTGGAGTCAGGGAGAGCTCCTGGTCCTGCCCAAATTCAGGGAGGAGTGCAGAGGCTGCAGGTGTTATGGGCTGGGAAGAACTGTGGGATTTGTTGGGGTCAATCAGGAGTGCTCTGCCAGTCCTGCCATTTGCCTGACCCTGGGTTTGCTCATCCTCCCACAGAGCCCTCAGAGGATGGGATTTCCTATGCACTGGACACATTTCCATGAGCTTCTCTGTAGTTTTAAATTTCACTCCAGAGCGAGGAGACTCCTGATTTGTAGGGAGTGCCTGGCACCATGAGATTCACACCTTTTATACAAAAATAGAGATACATCCTTCTTGTGCTCTTCTAAAGGCTGCTGAGGCCTTCCTAAAATATGCTGAATTCCTTCAGCCCCCAGAGAACACCCCAGAGGACTTTCCCTGGGAATGGAGAGGTTTAATTAAACACGTTAATTATCAGTGCTGATCCCAATGCCCAGGTTTTCTCCTCACAGAAGATGTGGGGAGGAGGTGCTGGATGACAAATTCAGTACTGAGGCCCTGGACTGCCAAGCCAATACATGAAAACCCTTTGGAAATTTGCCTTTTTTTGGAGAGAAACATGGACTCAATTGAGTTTACCAGACAGTGCCAAGGTAACAGATTTCCCTTTTTGCCACTGAATTTGTCATCCTGGCCTCAATTCTGGGCCAATGTGAGCTTCAAATTGGGCAATCTGGAGACAGAAATGGGCTATGGACAGCACTGATTCCTTCCTAAAGTCTGGCACTTTAAATTGATACTGGTTTTTCCCCCTGGGCTATTTTTTGGACAGTAGGAGAAATACGTAAATACTTCACATTTCTTAGTTCTGTAACACCAGTTCCCTTCAAAGTTGGTTGTATTCTTTCTGACTTACACTGTCTCATTATTGTTTTTTCTTAAAAATTTATTGANATTGATTCTATGTCATTATACCTCATCCCAAACTTATATATATATATATATATAAAATATAGCTTCAGAAACCAGTTCTGCAGCTTTGGAGAAGAGTGGCACATTTCAAAATAGGATGGAAACTTTACAGCTGGAGCTTGGCAGCATTTTCAGCCTGTTAAAATCTCCCAAGATCACCGAGATCAAGCATTGTAAAGATGTGCCAGATGATATATTAAATTTTAATCACATTTAAACATAACAATTGTCTTTAAAAATGCACCAGAGTTAAGTTTTCAGAGTCAGTTCTTCTGGGAGATAATCACAATATGCTATTTCTTTATTACTGAGTTTCAAATGAAAACTTTCATGGCTCAGTGTCCCAGGATTTTTTTTTTGCCTCTCTGCCATGCAATATCCAGTTTTGTGCTGGGATGGATTAATTTGCACATGATTAGGTGGGAAGTAATTTTTGCTTGGTGGGAAAAATCAGCTTTGGGGACTTCATTGGGAATGGGGACAGTGGCTGTTCTGAGTGAGGAGCGGAAAGGTGCCCAGTGAAATTCAGTGTTTTATTGTTATTTATTGTGCTGTACTCACTGGCAGGAAGCAATGGGGCTGGGCAGGGCTGCTCCCTGCATGTCCAGGCTGCTGAGCCCCTTCAGGGGGGGTTTCACCCCAAATTTAGCAGTGATGCCATTGCCCTTCCTGTCTTTGGGGCCACAGTGTCCATCCAAGCAGTGACAGCCCCCCCCAAGGGACAGTGGTGAGACAAACCTTGGCTTCCTGTGAAGGTTTTTGTGAATCCTATTAAAAATCTGGGCTCTTGATGCTGTTCCTCAGGCAAGGCAGCTCCTGGCAGGATCCTGGGTCATGGGTAATGCTTCCAGACCCCCCCTGACCTGGGCTCATGGAATCCTGGAATTCCTGCAGCTTTTTGGACTTCTCCAGAGCATGGAAAACTCATTTCTCTTCCTGCAGAGGCAGATCCCAGTGCTTTACAGCACCTCCTTCCCCTAGGGTGCAATAATGCACATTTCCAGGATGTCACTGACCAGGAAGGGATGTGCAGCTGCCATCCCTCAAGGCTCACAGACAGGGGTGGAAGGTGAAATTCTGCCCCAGGAATTGGGAATTGGATGGCAGAAATGCTGCACTGGGCCTGTGCTGTTCTCAAAGAACAGGCAGAAAACACCTGAGTGTGGTTCTTGTGAGGATTTTTGTGGGGAGGCAGCATTGTTGCCACTGGAGCAGAGTGCTGCCACTTCCATCTGCAGAACCAACCAATCCTCTTCAAATGAGCTAAAATTGTATTAATTTCAAAACTAAAGTTTGTGCAGAGGGGCTGAAAATGAGGCAAATCTCAGCGCTTTCCTCAGCAAGGGGCTGATGAACAAAGAATTCCAGTCCTGTGTGTCCCAGCAGTGCTCAGGAAACCAGAGCTGGTGGGCAGGAATCATTCACAATCATCCTTCCTAAATCCACATTCTGTTATGTGACAAATGTTATGTTCATCAACAAAAAATACTGAGAAATTAACCTGTCTTTCATCTATTTTGGCTGTAGAGTGCCCTACCAAACTCAGAGAAAAGAGGACCAGGTTTCTTGACTTCTCTAAGTACAAAAGAAATTGGAATTAATTTTTCTTACTGTTTATGCATACTTTTATATCTATAATAGCACTTTCAAATAATTTTTTTAAAAAACTGGACAACATGAATTCTAAGAGGTTCTTTAGTTTAAAGGAGCTGCTGATGCATTAAGAGAGAAGAAAAAACACCTGGCAGCCTGCACAGGCCCATCACTGGTAAAAATGCCCATGGATGGAAATTCAGGAATAATTGCAGTACACAGAAATTGTTTTTTATCACGGCCTGAAACTTCTCAGTGCTTTAAAAAATGCAAAAATGCTAAAAAACACTGGCTGCTCTGGCTGCAGGAATGCTCTGATTACAATTCTGTGGATTTGTACCTGAATATGCAATGAAACACCTCAATATTCCCATTGAATGAATTCCTGGAATGCTGCTGTGGGAATGGCACTGAGTCCTTCCTTTTGCAGCTGAATAGTGAAAATAAATTTCACTAAAATACTCATGAAACAGCTGCCTAGGACTGAGCCTGAATTTCCTGTTTGGGAATAGGAAGAATAAGACCTGAATAAGACCTACTAATAACCCTACATCGACTTGAGGGTTTATGATAGGAGCAAACGCTTTGAGAACTTAAAAAAATCCATGGAAATTCAGTTTCCTAACTCACTTTTCAGGGCTGAATTCAAGACTTGAATCCCGCTGCCAATCTCGTGCAGCTCTAAGAAATGATTCCCAATATTGTGTAGATGAGTGCCCTTCAGAACTCTGCCATTCCTGCCTGAAAATGGGGCTCAGGATGCGAAAACCCAGATATTCTCCTTCCCTCTGCTCGCTGGATTTTCATGGCAGTGCTCCCAACTCTTCAAAGCTGTGGCTGTAAAAATGAGGTGGCATCACAAAACTCAACAACAGGACAGGATTTTAAGGGGCCAAACCCACTGAGCACAACATTGCTGTCAATTAGAACATAGCTGAAAACTGTAACATAATTTACCTTCAGTGAAAAAAAGAAAACCTCCAGAGTGGGTTATTGGGTAGTCCAATGAAATTTCAGAAGAATCGTGATGTTTTTCTCACTTAAAATTAACAGTTTTTACTCCAACTTGTTTAATTAACTCAATTGTTGAATTAACTCTTGTCACACCACCTTGTTGCTGAGTGTGCTCTAAATTCAGGAGAAGAAAACTAAAACAACTGAGTTACTTTTATTTAAAATCATTTGTTGTAATCCTGGGAAACCAAACCCCATCATTTCAAAAACGCCATTTCTACACGACACACCGAGGGGAGAAACAAAACTCGAGCTTAGAAACAAAGATGAAATAATATAAAGCAGAGCCCATGAAAGGCTGCCAAACTCTTAATCCTATTAATGTGCCAACTTTAATCCCAAACTTTCTCATTAAAAACTATCCCAGCAACGTGGAAGGGCCGTGCTCCCATGAATGGAAATCCACAATAACATCGTGTATGTTGTTCTAGAGGCTTTGGAGCATAAAGAGAG
The DNA here is from genome assembly GCA_013397095.1 of Sterrhoptilus dennistouni. NCBI lineage: Eukaryota > Metazoa > Chordata > Aves > Passeriformes > Zosteropidae > Sterrhoptilus > Sterrhoptilus dennistouni. The sequence continues at coordinate 374,489 of VWZU01003030.1, read as the reverse complement.
TGTTATTCTCCAGCTGAAATTAGGCAGATGTTGATTACCAGTCAAATGATGTGGTATCTGAGGCTGGTGAAGCAGAGAGAAATGTTTCTGGTAACACAAGGAGCAGCTGTGAAAATAAAGCTGACCTTGAGCAACATTAGGAAATCGGGGTAGTTTTTAGGTGATATTTAAGTTAAAAGAATCCCACATTTCTGTTAAAAATACACTCGTTTCTTCTGTTTGAAAGTTTATAAAAATGAGATTCTAAAGCCTCGCTCTCATAAATTGAATGTATTCTTCTAATAAAAAAAAAATAAAATAAATAAAACCACATAATCTTCTGGTTTAACAAGGAAGCCCAACCCGATCAACTCCTGCCTTCAACACGAGGAATTTTTGCATCCTGAGCCAAAAACACAGAGATGCACAAAATCCTGACCTACCTGAGAGTCTAATGAGCTTAAATATTCCACACCCTGAAAGCCTGGACTGGAAATGCAGTTTGGATGCAGACTAGAACAGGTAAAACCCTGCAGAGAAACCAAACCCTGCAAAGCATTAACACTGAGAAATAACACAGTGCAAATTAATATCTGTATCAAATAGTAATTAGAAAATCCTCAAAAATTGATTTGCTTCATCAACTTGGGAGAGTATTTCAAGGGTTTTCAGTCCTCAAAAGTTTCTGTGGAGTTTTAGTCCATGACCTTCAATGCAAGGCTTTGATTATCTCACCACTCATATCTCCTCATGTACTGGAAACATCATCAGAGTAAGAAATGCTCTTCCCTACATCGATTTCCATAGAACAAAGGGAAAATCCTGCTGCAGTTACAGTTAAATTCTCCAACAAGCTCTGTGTTTAGAGATCCAAAACACTTTTGTTCAAATAGTCCAGAAAGCTCCACAGTTTTTCTTTCTGATGATTTTAGAACCTGTGCTTCAGTTGATTGTTGTGCTGACGGTTTAGTTATTTTACAATTAAAAGCGTTTATTGATGGAATTTCAGGAAACAAAAACACAGAGCAGGAAAAAGAAAACTGCCTTTAAATCCCAACTAGCAGAAACATCTTTTGAACTAAAGATTCCTTACCTCTGGGTCTGAGAGTTGTGGAGGAAGAGTGCTAATGTAGATTTACAGATCAGAAATCCATCCTGCAGACCCAGAGGAGATTTTTTTTCACCCTCACTCAGTACTGGGCCAGCTTTGCTGCTGCTCATTCTGTTTGCATCTGGAACTGAACTCAGCCCACAGCCCCAAACATCTGAGCTGAGTTACAGTCTGGAAATGAAGCTACTGTCTGCTCCTCTGTCCTCCTGAAAGATTAATTGATAGAGGAGCCATTTGCTAAAATCATTTGTTCTTTTTCAGCTGTTTAAAGATCACTCAAAGAGCATTCAACACTGGCTTGTTCTCAAAAGAGAAATAGAAATGTAAAGGTTTCCACTCCTGAAAGAATCAGGATGAAGCAGCACCTCAGTAGATCCTGAAGTAAACATCTCTCTCTCTCCTGAGGTCTGAAACAATTCAAAGCTGTGCAATAATTCTGAAATCAACCCTGCAGAAGAAGGGTTGCAGCCTCGTGGAGACTGAAAGCATCAGAGGCACTTACAGTATTTCCTGTGTACATGTATATGTCACTGTGTGGGACACCTGAACTCCAAGGCTGTGACAGGAGCCACTGGAAGCTTTTCCCAGATTTTTTCCCAGGGCAGTGTGTTGTATCCATCTCATCCCCAGCCTGCCAGCACCATCAATAATTTGGCAGCACTCCTGTGGGAATTTAGGAGTCATTTTTGACCTCCCACAAACACTGCCTGAACCATTCTTCATTCAGTGCCCAGACTCCGCTTCCAGCCCACCCCTGTCCCAACACTGGGCATCTGCTGTATAAGAATTTTTTTTAAAAATTGATATTTTGAACTATTTCCTGCCCCAACACTGGGAATCTGCTGTATAAGAATTTTGAAAAATGGAGATTTTGAACCATTTCCTGCCCCAACACTGGGAATCTGCTGTATAAGAATTTTGAAAAATGGAGATTTTGAACCATTTCTTGCCCCATCACTGGGAATCTGTTCTATGAGAATGTAAAAAATGGATATTTTGAACCATTTCCAGAGGTGGTGATGGTGGCCAGCAAGTCTTGCTTTAAAAAAACCAAAACCCCAGCAAGGCCAATTGGAGATAAAACATTTGGACACCATGGCAGAGGTGGTCTGGAAGTGACTGGAAGTGTCCCAGTAAATTCCTAACAACCAGATTCTGAAAGATCCAATTAAATAGGAATGGATTTGCAAATCTGAGAGTTGCCTGAGTTCAGCTCAGGCTATTTATTATAAATAAAGATGAGGATTTACATGGCAGCAAGTTGCAAAGCAAATGCCTGAAAAGGAGTAAAAAGCAGGAGAGCTGCTGCAAACACAGAGTACAAACCTTTTCCATGCAATACAGAGCACCTGAAAATATGTGAGATGGAGTTCCAGCACTAGCAGATCTTTTTTCTTGGACTCAGACTAGAGAAAAATGAAGGCAATTTAAGTGGGAAAAGAACAAAAATTACTGGTATTTTCATGGGAGTGTAGCTGACAAATCCCTCAGCATGAGCAGCTAAACCCAGAGCATTTGCTGTTCAGGGACTTGCTTTGGAAAGGACTTAAACAGTTCAAGTTCAAGGCAATTTACTGAGCCATGAAATCACCCTGGTGGCACTGGCAGGGAAGGTTGCTCATGGCAGGAATGGTTCCTGCTCCCAGGGATCTGTGGAATACCCATAGACATTCCCAAATTACTGCCATGGCCACTCCTGCTGGAACCCAACAACTGCAAATCAAATATCAAATCCTGAAACACTAAGAAAACAAAACCTTCATCCTCCCCAGAATCATCTCTAAAATAATCTGCTTGAAAAATATTAGTGTGTATGTAAAGGTACACGTTGAGTATTAAATTCACTCTTTTCAAGCATTATTTTCTGTCAATCAGCCAATAACTTTGGCCTCTTTTTGGCAGCATCAGTGATACCTGTGAGCTTCAATCAGAGTTACAATCTCTGTTGCCAGCACATCTTTCTTCCTTCCTCTCATCTTATTCTGAGAAATTACAATATTTTCTGTATATGTGAATATTTAAGCTAATTTGTTCTCTTTGTTGGTGAAATTCAAAGCTTTACTATAAGCAAATCTCTTACAATGCTGAAGAATCCAGCAACTTTAATAAAAAAAAAAAAGGCAGGGAAAGGGAGAGTGGCAATGCTGGACAGATGGGACTCTTGCTCTAAATCATGGAGGAAGATTTTACAACCTCTTGTACATTTTAGAGGTTTTGTGAGCAATATAAATCAGCAGCCAGTAGATCATGTTGAATTTAGAATTCTATCCATGGTGTCTATTCTACCTTTTCCATCCTGTGCAGAGTTGCTTTAAGGGGGTTCATTAATTTTGGTTCTGTGCAGATTCCTCTTCTTTTTGGAAGTTGATTATTCATCCTCCTTGCCTGCTGACTCTGTTCCCTCTCTGTAAGAAAAGTTAAGTGTCTCAGATGTCAAGGTCCCTACCTAAAGAATATTTTTGTCATATCTGTGACTCCTGGAAGCAAAGTGTTCCATGCTGTTCTTGGGTTCCTTGGCAGCTCTGACAGATTTTTTTGCCATTATTATTATTATTCTCCTCCAAGACACCACGAGTGGACCATAATATATTGGCTTCAGCTTCTGTTCTCTCCAAACACAAAGCAAGTCAATGAAATAATGTCATCACACCCTCTCTCCAGAGATTTTCTTGGACTCCTTGCATTATTTTACCACGAATCGACTTGTGACTGCAGTAGATGGGGTTCTGCTCACAAACTTGATACTTATTTTGCTTTCTGGTTGCTCACATTTAAATTCTTGGCCACTTCCAGATGCCTTCTCTTACAGAATACAAATTTTAGCACTTGTGGTGTTGATAAAACCCCTTCTTTCCTAATCCCACAGCAACCCCCTGAAGGAAGTCACCTTCTCACCTTTGCTTGAGAAAATTGAATGGAAAACTCTCTGCTCTAAGCTTTGTTCCGGCTGGAACAAAACCTGTGGCACCACCAACACTGCACTGGGGTATTCCTAAGTGGTTTATCCCAATATTCAGATGAAAATCATCATTATTACACCACTGATTAGTTAATGCAGTACTTCTGGAAGCTTCCATTACATGACTGCAAAATAAATTAAGATATATAAACCAGGAAATATAGAGAGTGATGCAGTTAAATACAGTTAAATAAAGTGATACAGTTAAAGAGGAGTTCTTAAAAATAGACAGGCACATCTTTATCAGGGGGTGTAAAATTGCAAGGATTGCCACAGGTGAAGTGAGAATGGATTTCTGTTTTGCTGCAGCCAGCTGAGAAAGCAGAATAAAGGAAAAGCAACACACCTGGAAGTAACCCCAGCCTGTCACCCCAGGGACAGGGACAGCCCCTGAGCCACTTCAGCTCTTTCCTGCTCTTTTCTAATATTATTCTAATCTATTCTATTCTGCTATTATTCTAAATTCTGTTTTATGACTCTAAATCACTGGAGCTGAAAGCTTGACCTTTACAGCCCCAAACCCCTCATGTGGACTCTTCTGCATGTTCTTTTGACAAATTCTTTCAGTGCATAAACCCAAGACAGCTCAGAGCCAATGTCATGTTCCAACCACGTTTGAGTATCCTGGGATCAGAAATGCTGCAGTGCAGGGAAGGGAAAAGGGACCAAGAATTACTGACATTCTTTTGGATATGTAAAACAGGGTTGGAACTCTCCAAAGTGCAGCAATCAGGCAAAATCCTCATTTTCCTTCCAATAACTTCTTTAGAAAAAACCCAAAAAAGAGTCAACGTACAGACTTTTGAGGAAATAAAAGCCCTCGTCTCCCCCAGTCCCCCAAAACCCATCATCTTTGGACAAGAAGAGTTTTTGAACAGAGTTTGCAGAAACTCAAGGTCTCTGTGGTTCTGTGTGGGATCTTTTAGGAATTTGAGACATTTATGGAGCAAGTTTTAAGCTCTTGCACCCCAAAGAGGGAAAAAGTTCTCATAGATAACAGATAGATGATAGAAGTTTGAGTTAATCTTACAGCAGAAGAGTGAGCAGAACCAGCTGCATATTGTGTATGAAAGTGCTTTCCTTTGGGTGGAAGGGCAGATTTTTATGGAGAGAAGTTAAATTGAATATAAAAGCCTTCAGAATTACTCACATCCATACTCTGTTCCCATATCTCTGCTACATTTCACACTGCACACTCTGACTGATATGGTATATCAGAAAAAAACCACTTTTTGGATTTTTTTTATCTCTGTTTTGGATGCCATCCTCATGTGACAGCCACACACTTTCATTTAGCTCCCTCCTCTCCTTGTGCCTTTTATTCCTTGTCCCTGCAAGAGCAGGAGCATCTCAGAACAGCTTTGACTGAGGTGTCAGACATTAAAGAGGTAGGTGGAAAGAAGGGCTCCAAAATGACTCTTTGTATTTTAGGTAATTAAGTGAAAGGGCTAAATTGAGGCTTTCAAATATAAGAGAAAAAAGGAAAAAAAAAAAAGAGCTTCATGAGTCCTGATGGTAACTTTTTAGGAGCTCACATCTTTTCCTGTCAACATAGTTTGTGAAGTCTCATTTCAAGGTTTTTGTAGCAAAGCTGATTGTGATCATAAACTTGTGAGGTAGAAGCTAAACTTTCCTGATTTCTTGAGAGGAAGAGATGGAGATCACATTTCTATTCACAGAGCTGTGGTGGAGCCTGTAAAAAACCTGAAGTGAGCTGGAGGCACAACTGAAACACAGATTCTTCCTCAATATGTCTATATTGATTTCTCTTTCTCTATTTATCTGTTTATATTTTTATAGTTTTTAAACAAGAATGCACATAAGGATTTATACATAATGTATAATTTCTTGTTCTTATGTCCAGCAGTATCTTAAATATCTTCCTAGATAATTATTTTTCACTGTGCAGTTGCTGGCACTTAGCAGATGGTGGAGGAGAAGATCTCATTTATTCATCAGTTTTTTACCTTCTCCTTTACCTCCTGCTTCTTAGGATTATAAAGTTTATCTGGGGACTAAACTCCAACTCGCTTTCCTTTTTGAAGGAGTAGTGAAATTGATTATTTTACCTGACTAAAGTTGCCTGTCTTCAAACACTTGGACTGTCAAAAGTAGCTTGAGAATAATTGCACCACTTAACTCCAGTAATATTCTATAAAATATTAAATACTGTAATACAGAATGCATTATTTAATAACACCAACTTGAGACAATGAGAGTAATTCTTCGCTCAACACTTTTCCCTCAGTTATTGCCTTAGAAATAACTCAGAGTCTAAAAAGGACACGACTTGTAGGGAATAGATGAATTTGAAGGATTTGGTTTATCCAGACTCCATCCATCTGTGCCTTGGAATGGGCCCTGCAGTGACTGCTCAGTTCTTTGTGTCTTCTCTCCCCTCATATTTTGTTCTTTTTGTCACTGTAGTGGAGCAAAATCAATCTCATGGCAGGGAATTTTCTCAGAGTAATGAAATGTATCTGGAATAAAAGTAATTCCTCATGATCACAAAAATCTCTAACACACAAGGTGATGATACAGCTTATTTACAGGTATTAATTAGTGTAGCTAATTCTAGAAGGAAATCACCCAGGTTTGGATTAATTAGGTAGGATTAATGCCTAACTTTATACTCTTATTACATATAAACACTTTTGTGTTGTACAAACCCTGACACTTTTCTCCTGACTGTATAAACACAAATACCTCAAATGATAAACTAATTAAGTTCTGTGTTTTGCCCAGTTAAAATGATCTCCTACTGATGTACAAATGGTTGGGAGAGGTCCATTATTATTCAGGAAAGAAGGAGTAAATACATCCTTAACACATTTCTAACCCTGAGTGCCCAAGGGCTGAGCAATGTCCTCCTGAACCTCAAACCCATTTCCTTTCAGCTCAGTCACCTGAGGACAACCTCCAGCTGCAAAGAGAGGATAAAAAAATGACATTTGATCAAAGTTGAGCCCACAGAAAAGCTCCATCCTCCTACTGAAAGAACAAAATCTGTATTTTTAGTGCAGAATGTACCCGAGGCATTCAGAATTACTGGCGCTGAAACGTGAAATCTGTGCCTGTGCATCCCAGAGATGCAAATTCCTCATAAGGAAGCAATAAGAGCTAAATGACACTATTTCTGAACAACCAGGGGCTGTTCTCAGTCCCACAGAGAGGCCAAGCCAGCCGTGGAACACTTGGAAGCGTGGCCTGAAGAGAAGTGCAGAGTCGGAGGAATCCTGAGCCCCCTGAACCACGAGTGGGGAGAGGGACATGCCCAGGAATGCTCCAGCAGGAAGTGCTTGTGGTCAGAACCAGGAGCAGCCACAGGAATCAAGAGCTCTGAGGAGACAGCCAGACGACACTGATGGCAAAAAAATATTAATGCACAGAAAATAAAAAATAAAAAGAAACCCGAGAAGAATTCAGAGGCGCCAAATGATCTCCCTGTGTTTGAGTCTGGTTTCAGGAGGAGAGAAGGGTAAAACCCAAATAGCTGAAAGTCTAGACAATTAAACTTTCATACTGTTCAAAAAACACCTCAGTTTGTCCTCCTTTGCCATCTGGAAGCTTTCTCTTAAACAAACAAATAATGAAACACACACATCACCAAAATACTTCTCATTTTCATCTCCACTCCCACTAACAGATCCCCCCATGGCAAACCCCAGGACATTACACCTTCAGCCTTGCCCAACTCCATGGAGACCCCTGGAGCCATCAGGGATTATCTGTCACCTTCCTCTCATGTGCTGGCAAGCAGAATTTCATAAAAATATGGAAATGAACAATGTTTCAACATTAAATACATGAGGAAAGCAATGCAGAATGTATTATTTAATTATTATTATTATGTTTTAATTATCCCACACTGAGTAGGCAGGAAAAGATTTCCTGCACATGAACCACGTCATGGTACTGAGAAAATAATGTTGTTTTCTCAGCCCTTTCCTTCAGAAGTGAACATGATGAGATTTCTTTAATGAGAAATCATTTTTTTGTTTGTTTTAAGGAGTAATGATGCAGAGGAGAGCATCTCTAAACAAACCACCACCCTCCTAATTTGTCCCTGCCAGCAGTGTAGAGCACACACAACCCACAGGGCTTTTCCCCTGGAAGGAGATCAGACACACAGATAATTTGTGGCACTGCTCACACCTGCAGGTGATTAAAGAGATGCTGCCACTTTCCAAGTGAAATGAGGAATTTGCTGCTCATTAAAAAAAAAAAATCTCTTTCCTCCCAAGAAGTCTAAAATGCTCCTCAAAAAGAGTTTAATGGCTCAGGAGGAGGGAGCGTCCTGCTGGAGCTTGGAAGCAACACCTTGATTATTCCATCCAGTTTGCTGGGCTAATTAGTGAGGAAATGGGAATTGCCCAGGGTTTAGGTGGGCCTGACCTCTACCTGGCTGGGTTTCCTATTCCTTTTCTTTAGCTATGATGTTAAATATGATAAAAATTAGGTCAATCAAGTAAAAAAAAGGAGTTTTTTGGGGGAGGGAACATGTGATTTTGATGTCACAAAACTTTGCTCTGGCTTTGCCAGTGTCTCTCCACCAGCACAGACTGTTCTGACCCAGGAGCTGCATCCAGAGTGGAGCAAAACTGGGGCTTTCACTAATTTTGGGGGCTAAAATCCCCCAAATTTTGGAATTTTGGCCAAGCACCATGCTCTTATAACTGCAGTGCCAAAGAGTCCTGCTGTATTTTAAACATCCCACACAAGAGAGATGCCTCAAAGGAAGAGAGAGGAAAAGAATCCATTTCTCCTTTCCTAAAATCTCCTGTTCTCCTTGATTAAAGAACAGGAAATCAATCAGGTACATCCAAACAGGAAGTAATTGATTTTTACAGGTTAACACAACTAATGGCATGCTCTGGGAAGCCTCAGAAAAGTGAATGTAAGATTATTCTTCTAATTTCATGCGTGAAATCAATGCTTTCATCTTCCCTGGCACAGGCTTTCAGGAATTTACTTCAAGTCTATTTATTTGATCAACAATTCTGTCATCAACAGAAGTGTCCCTTTCCTCTGCTCACTGATGATAATGATGGGTATTTTGTCAAATTTTAGGGGATTCAAGTCTTCCAGAGATTTTGATGGACATTTTTTGTCAAAACTGAGTGGTAACATCAATCAGGTTTCCAGGTTCTTGGGAATTGAGATTTCCATCACAGACAGCCCACTGACTTTTGTGTTTTCAGGAGCTCAGCTGCTGTTCTTCTGGTAAAATCTTTAAAACCTACTTGTAGCTGAAGTGTCAAAACAATGCTAAAATCTCTCAATATAATGTTCATTTTTGCTTGTAAAATTGGGCATCTGCTCATTGCATTTAAATCTCTGTCTCTCTCTCTGTCTTGCAGTGATCCGAGCAAAAATAATCAGTGAAAAAGTGGTTCCTGCCAGTGATGATCCCCTTGATACCCACAAAATGATCCGGTACGAAATCAAACAAATAAAGGTACATGGAATCACTCAGCTTTTTTTGAAGTTCAATGCTGATAACCTCTGCATATTTCTGCCCAAATATATAAAATAATTTAACCCAAAATGCCAGGAAAGCTGGAAAAGGCTCCAGCTGCCCCCACAGCCAGACCCAGATGAACTACAGAGAATAAATCACGGGAGGGATTAAAAAAAGGGAAAGAAAAGGAAAGGAAGCTGTCCTGACATTTGGGAAATTTTTGCTAAATAATGTTATTTTGATGAGGAATTTTGTTATTTGTAATTTTGAAGGTGCCAAAAAATGCTCCTCATTCTGTGAGTGGTGGTGTCAGCACGTCTGGTTTTGGGGGATCCCTGATCCCCTGTGCCCTGATGGTGTGGCAGCTCTGCAGGAGCCAAACCTCCCAGTGAGAGGGGAGAATTTCCAGCAAGTTCCAGAATTTCCAGAGAGCAAACCCTTTGTTCATTGTGAACAGGGGATACCTGCAGGGCCAGGAGTCACAGAAACAAAAATCCATTCATGTGAACGTGGCTGGGGAAGCAAACACCCAAAGACACCCAAAGGTGCAGAACCTCCCAGGATTTCCCCATTGTTCAGCTCCAGTAAGGAGAAATATTCATTAATACAATTTAAGAAAACAGGTATTGAGCCCATTGAAGTCACTGTCAAACTCTCACTGATGTTTAAATGATCTTGATTTACCTTTTTCTGGAACATACAAAGAGTAGATAATCTCTCTAAATTAAAATGCGTGAGTGTGCAAGTTTTCAAGGTAGTTTCATGTCTCATTTTTCACTGAATATTATTTTATAATCTTCGCACTTTTACATTTACTGGGAATACTTAAGAAGGTCATTATGCATGGATACATGCCTTCAAAAAAAATAAAAATACAGTTATTCAGGTTGTATCCACTGATCCAATCCCCTCACAGGAGTCTGAGCAGGACGAATCTTTGGTAAACAAGAATATCTCAAATTATTCCCAAGGATGGGTATCACACATGACTTCTCTTAAGGTTTTATACCAATTTCAACAAGCTAGTCTCTACCTTGCTAAAACAAACCCTAAAGCTCATCACCATCTGCCACTTTTCATCTTCTTAAAGATTAAGGATATTCAAATGTTTCTTTACAGAAATAAGGGATATATTCAAATGTTTCTTCACAGAAATAAGTACAACAATGCCAGAGAATTCCCTTTCCTCCCACTGGCACTTTAATGTTCTGCTGGTACTCTGCAGCACTTCAGGAACCTGATAGAAATGCAAATCACCTCATACCTCAGCACAAACAAGAAGAATGAGAAGTTTAATCTGAGTGATTGTTTTCAGCCTATAATCCCATTCTTGAGCACACTGAAATCTCAGAAATACATTTATGTATTGAAGCTGCTTTGGAATTTCTCCCTAATTTTCACCAGTCCAAAATTCAGGCAGCAGGAAGAGGTGTTAATTTAATTCCACTCAGGTTCAGAGGGCAAGTCAGGCAGGCCTGGCCAAAGCAGAGATGTGGTTTTTAAAAAAGATGCTCTACATCATCACAGACAAGCTCAGACTGACAGCAGAAGGGTTGGGATCACCTCCACCCCTCAAATCCTTCCTTCTGACCAGAGAGAGCTCAGGACCAAACCCTCCCCTGCTCCAGGACCCAGCTCCCTGCTCCAGGGACAGAGGGATTTAGAGAAGGGAAGGATTTTGGTTGGAAAACAGGAGCTCTGTGACCTGCCCACCCTCTGTGGGGTCACCCCTGCACCCAACGGTGGCACCAAAATAAACCCAGCAAGGCAACAGTGCCTGATAAATCCCACAGGACTCACAGAGAGAGGGGGCAACCTGTGACACCAAGAGAATATAACTGAGAGAAAAATGAAACATGCTGAATGATCACTCAGTTTGCTGGGGAGCTGAGGGCAGAGCAACAGCTTGGGCACACCATGTCTCACTTCAGGTGATGGCATTTGAAAGAACTGAACTCCACAGTGGGTGTGAGAGGTGAGGATATTCCCTGCTCACCATTCCAATCTTCTCCCAGGTGCTGCTGAGGGTTTCTCCTGGTGCCCTGCAGCCCCACAGAGTGCAGGATGCCCAGTGGCTTTGGGTAATCCAGTGCACAGGGTGGGGGACAGGCCAAGAATTTGCTTTATACAACACAGCAAGGAAGAACAGACTCTCCACTCATCCCTTTTGAGCTATAAAATGCTTTAAAATATCACCGAAAATTCACGAAAAATGATCACCTCAGTGTGAGTGTTTGGGAGGGCTTTTAGACCACTCAGAATTCCCACTTTGCTCATCAGTTCTCCTCTCTTGGAAAGGGAACACAGAACCCTTGGAGGTTATTTTAGACTGTAACATTCAGCACAATGCTGCTCCTTCTCTGCTCTGGGTTGTTGAGCTGTTCCATTAATGTGATGGCTTAAATTCTGTTTCTCTCATTTTAAATCCAGTGCATTAGGCTTAGCATTAAAACGTTGCTATTCTAGGCAGAAATATTAGATATAATTTTGATATTTATTTTCAGAAATAAAAAAATAAATAACAAGGAGCTATTCATCTTATAGGGATGGGTTGGCATGTCAAGAAGCCATAAACCTTTTCAATTACTGTTCTTTTCTTGCAATATTTACAGCATTATATTAAAGAGAGAAGATAATATGTGATTTATATGCAATTGAATATTTCTCCATGATATATTTGTAGCTGACTTGGCCATCACCCTCATTCTAAAATCTGGAAACAAGGCCACGTGCTGGTGCTGGTTCAGCCCTCAGGAGGACAGGGACAGTGTCCACACAGGCTTCAGCAGCAGGTTCACATCTCTCCATCCCCCAAATCCTCACCCTGTTTTCCTATTTCAGTAAAGTCCCACCAGGAGCTCAGGTGAACCTGGACAATGCATCAGTGCAGAACCAAATCCAACCACCTCTGATCCCTCCACAGAGAAATATCCACGCTTTTAGGAGAAGGGAGAATATGATTGAGAAGATTAAATATGATTTACTGAGTTAAACACAAGATTATAATCTTTAGAAATGACTGTAACTATTATATAGGTCAAAACCAGAGATAAGTCACACAGTAATTTCCAAAAAAAAAAACCACCTCAACCAAGCAACCAAAAAACCCCTGCAACAAAACACACACTAAACTAATTTAAATATTAACCAAATCTCCATTATGAATTTCTTTGGATCTCTAAGGGGTCTATAGCTAAATCAAGGTGTGTTGTCTGCACAAAGCCTCCAAAAATGTGATCCAAGGCTGAGATATCCATGGAAAAGCTGCTCCCTGTAACAGCCTGAAGGTTTCTGGGCGTGGGGAGAGTTTGAGGCAAAGGACACTCGCGGAGCTCACGTGGTGGCCCCGCACCAGACACATTTTCCTCATCCCTGGGAGGTTTTCTGTGATTCCCACTGCTGCTCTGGACAGAGTGCCAGTTTGGTTTGTGTTTTGTTCTGCCTGGGCCCGTTTGTGGTTTTTTTTCTCCTCCACAGTATTTCAAATCCCAACTAATATTTTTGGATCAGCCGCGCGGTGACAACAACGTTGGCTTTTTTCCCCCTCTCCATAAATAAAGCTTCAGAAAAACCAACATATTACAGAGTATTTTCTAGTGGCCTGTGCTATTTCAGTCCCCTGGGAGGGCTGGAGGAACACAAACACATTTCCCAGTGACACCAGCTGTGGCTGGGAGAGCTGTGAGCCCCTGCCATTGTCCCCAGCTGTCAACACGTGGGATGATGTCACCAGGGCTGGTGGTGGCACACGAGGTGGTGACAGCAGCACCTTCTGCTGCCTCCTCCATGTGCTGGGACACTGCCAAGCTTGTTTTTCATCTTTTAATGGCTCCTTTTGGATTTCTTTTTGGGGTTGAAACTGCTGGTTAAAGGGCAGCCAGCCCAGAAAGAGCTTTGATCCCAAATCTCTCCATTTTGGGGCTCATAGTGTGTAAATCCCAAGGGCTGGCTCACGTTCTCCAAGTTATTTGAGAAGGTCCCACTGGTGAGAGTTTTGGATGTGGAAAAGCACTTTGCCTTAGTGACCAAATCTGAAAAGAATGCTCAGGAAATGCTCAGTTCCTCAGCAGGCACGGTGCCTCAGGAGATCCTGGGGATGAAGAGAAAATTCCCCATAGGAATATGGGGAAAATTCCCCATAGGAATACACTGAGAAATATTTGCATTTTGGTTGAGGTGAATTGCTGTCTCTGCATTGCTCCTCAAATGGAAGGTGCAAGTAGAACAGAAATTGAAGAGAAAGTTTTAGCAATCCATTAAATACACTGGAAAAGCACATTTTAGAAGCTATAATGTAAAAAAATAAAGACCTGCTTAATTTCCTCCTGAAACCCTTGGATGTATTTCATGTAGTACAGAGAACAAATCCAGTCTTTGCTGTTTTCTCACATTAATTCAGACTTTAGAGCCTTCTTTCAAGAGGCTCACCCTGTATCTCTTCCAGCTCTTGTTTGCAACTGTTTTTTTCATGCTTGTTCTCCACTACTGACTCTCTGCTTCTGATCATTTTCAGATGTTTAAAGGATTTGAAAAGCTCAAGGATGTCCAGTATGTCTACACCCCTTTTGATTCATCACTCTGTGGAGTGAAACTAGAAGCCAACAACAAAAAACAGTATCTTCTAACAGGTAAGATGGAGCAAAATCAATGTAGCTGGAAATTCAGAAGTAGCTGCTTAGAGTGAAATTGCTAAAATATGCTAAAAAGGAATTAATTTATGTACTAAATACAAACACAATGGGATGTAAAAGTTGTGTTCTGCTGTAGTTATAGTGTGATTTTACGTTTTCCACCCTTCCTCCAGCACTCTTAGAGCAGTTCCAAAGGAAGTGAAGGACAATAATTATATTAATCAGTAAATAGAATAAATACAAATATACATATAAATATAAATATATTTTTAAAATTTTGATTCAGTATTTGCCATTATTATTTGATTAAAACCAACAGTACTGATGATCTTCCCAGGAATGCAAAGGTGCATAATGAGCAAACATGTGCCTGTGTGTCTGCAGGTCTGGGGTTCTCAGTAACTACAGATTTTTCTAGATGCTCCTAAAATCCAGTTTAACTGCATTTGCATCCACCCCTTGCTGGCAAATTAATAATATCTTCAGAAAAAATATCCTTCTTCAATCTTTTACATCCATACAGTGTGCAATGAGGAGAATATCCTGTTAGAATCAAATTAATTTAAAAAATTTTCAAGTATGACTAATTTGGTGCAATTAGTTAAAAAACTCAAGGTGTTTTTACACATCTAATATTTAGGAAACACTTTTATTGCTTTGATTTTTTGTGTTTTCCATGCTGCAGGCCAAATTTTAAGTGATGGCAAAGTGTTGATCCACTTGTGCAACTACATTGAGCCGTGGGATGATTTATCCTTGTCTCAGAAGAAGAGCCTGAACCAGAGGTACCAGATGGGCTGTGGCTGCAAGGTGAGTGCAGAGCAGAACAAAATGGCAATAAACACTCACTGTTTATTTGTATTTTTGAGAATAAACCCTGGTTCAGAGGAAGCTGCAAGGTGAGTGCAGAGCAGATAAATGTAAATAAATATAATTTACCTGTATTTTTGAGAATAAACCCCTGTTTGAAGAAAGCTGCAAGGTGAGTGCAGAGCAGGTACATGTCAATAACGCTGTGGTGGATAAATGTAAATAAGCACCACTTATTCACATTTTTGAGAACAAACCCCAGTTCAGAGCATGCTGCAAGGTGAGTGCAGAGCAGATAAAAGTAAACAAACATAGTTCAATTTTGTTTTTGAGAATAAACTCTGGTTCAGAGGAGGCTGCAAGGTGAGTGCAGAGCAGGTATTGGTCAATAAACACCGTTTATTCACNGGTGAGTGCAGAGCAGGTAAATGTCAATAACGCTGTGGTGGATAAATGTAAATAAGCACCACTTATTCACATTTTTGAGAACAAACCCCAGTTCAGAGGATGCTGCAAGGTGAGTGCAGAGCAGATAAAAGTAAACAAACATAGTTCAATTTTGTTTTTGAGAATAAACTCTGGTTCAGAGGAGGCTGCAAGGTGAGTGCAGAGCAGGTATTGGTCAATAAACACCGTTTATTCACATTTTTGAGAATAAACCCTGGTTCAGATGAAGCTGCAAAGTGAGTGCAGAGCAGATAAATGTCAATAAACACCATTTAGTCACATTTTTGCGAATAACTCCCAGTTCAGAGGAAGCTGCAAGGTGACTGCAGAGCAGATAAAGGTAAAAAACACCATTTAGTCACATTTTTGAGAACAAGGCCCAGCCCAGAGGAGGCTGCAAAATGAGTGCAGAGCAGATAAATGTCAATAAACACCATTTATTTGTATTTTTGAGAACAAACCCCAGTCCAAAGGAAGCTGCAAGGCGAGTGCAGAGCAGATAAACGCCAATAAACACCGTTGTGGTGGATAAATGTAAATAAACACCTTTTACTTGTATTTTTGAGAATAAACTCCAGTCAAAAGGAGGCTGCAAGGTGAGTGCAGAGCAGATAAATGTAAATAAAATACGTAAATAAATATAGTTCACTCTATTTCTATATATAAACATAGTTCAGTTGTATTTTTGAGCATAAACCCCATTCAAAAGGCAGCTGCAAGGTGAGTGCAGAGCAGATATTTGTCAATAAACACCATTAATTCCCATTTCTGAGAACAAGCCCCAGCCCAGAGGAGGCTGCAGGGCGCTGAAGGAGCTCTTTGCCCCCAGATCACCACGTGCTACATGGTTCCGTGCTCCATCACAGCCCCCAACGAGTGCCTGTGGACGGACTGGCTGATCGAGCGGCGGCTCTACGGGCACCAGGCGCGGCACTACGCCTGCATCAAGAGGAGCGATGGCACCTGCAGCTGGTACCGAGGGGGGCCTCCCCCTGAGAAGGAGTTCATCGACATCAGCGAGCCTTGAAACGCTCATTTCTCCTCCAAACAGCCCTGGGAGGCTCCTTCCACCCGACCCTGCACAGCTCTGAACTGCCTCGTGGTCCTCGTGTCACCTCCCTTAGGAAACCGACGCCGGTTTGTCCCCAAGAGTCCGTGGGGTTGGCACCGGTGCAGGACGAGGGACAAAAATCCTCCTGGAGGCACCTGCTGTGTGCTCTGTTATGCTTTGCACAGAGGGCTGGCAATTGTCCTCCAAGGCGTAACAAGTTCCCTTTTTTTTGGCCAATATGAATGTACAGGAACAAAAGAGTTGCCAGAATTTTGCCCCCTCCCCTCCCCTGTTTGATAACCTGCAGATTAAGGGCTCCCCCCGTGTTTTATTCCAAAATCTTTCCCATGAACTATGGAATGTTTTATAGAACTATTATTTTTTTTTCTTTTTTTTTTTCTGTATGAAAGTCTTGGATACAAAAGAATTATTGTACAGTGTATATGTAAAGTATTATAACAATGTGCTATTAAAAAAAATTCACAAATATTTCCTTATCTGTTGAAACGCGTTGAACACTTCTGTGATTAAAACAATCTGTGCTCCACATTTTGTATGTTCCTTATGTCACAGCTTCCTTTATCCACACAGTTGCAACTTCCATTGATAACTAAATTAAGAAACAGCCTTGATAATCCAAACCCCCTTCCCAAGTCAGCACTGCTATGGACTAACCACAGCTTGCTGAAGGAAAAGCCAGATTTTTAATCCATGGGTTAAAGCGTTAATCCATGGAATTCAGCATTCCATGGAAGAAATTCCAAGCCCAAATGATGCCAGGCTAAAACTGCTCAGAACTACAAACCCACATCCATGCTCAGGGCAGCTGCAGCCCTTAACACCTGCCTCAATACAGCAGCAGGTATTGGTACCCCAGCACTGTCAGAACCTCAGAAACTCATGTGAAAATACATGCAATAAATATTGCACAACTTACACTGCAGTGATTTCTGGAAGCTCTCAGGTATTTGACCCCATTCAATAGGATTTAATTGTTTTTCATTCAGGAACGCCCAACATACTCAGTCAGTGAACTTGGCTACTTGTGAACTCCAAACAGAGAAAGGTTGCAACACATTTTGCCTGTCACTTCTTTAGTGTCTTAACTTTCCTGAATTGATGACTGGAGTTAGTAACTAATCCCTCACACACGTATTTCAGTTTATAAAAGTAATTAAATTCACAGTGGTTAAGCTTTTGGAAGTGTAAATGCCAAAGTTCAGACTATTTGTGCCCCAGAAAAAAGGGAGAGAGCCCTCAGACAGGATGGGAGTCTCCAGTAGCTGCCTTTTCTGACAGATTTTACTTTCTAAAGGACAGGTTTGGAAACACCCTTCTAAAAAAGATTTGCCTTTTCTGTGACTGAGTTTATACATTTCCAGTGAAATGCAAATGGTGCAAGGCCAACAGGAAAATATGCCATAATTCCTTTGAGGAAAACGTGTCCCATAGTAGATAAAAGTCAATGTTCCAGTTTGGATTTACTATTAATCAGTCTGACTCTTTTAATTTACAACCCTGAATTAAAACCATATCTATGTGCTGCCAATTGTAAAGCCCAGCTTGTTTTCTGCTTTACTCAAGACAAACCAAAAATTTCCTAACACTAACAATTTCGACCAACGACTTACATAAATGAAACGAAAAGAATAAAAAGCTACAATTCTTCCCCAAAAGAATTTATATTACAGTGACAATACTGGTAGAGCTATTTACTGACAGTGCTGTGCATTTATATCACTAATCTTCAGAAAGATTCAAAGCCAGGCCACATTTCCTACTGTCAGATCAAACCAATTCCTAGAGAAGCCCACAGAGCTCAATAAGCACAAAGGTTAATATTCAATGATTAATATTCAGTGGTTAATATTCAATGGCCAATATTCAGTGCTTAATATTCAGCGGTTAATATTCAATGGTTAATATTTAATACCTGTAGCATTTCTCTCCAGATCCATTTGGATGGGCTGGTGCCTTTTGGATCACACTCTGCAGCAAACAGATGTTTTTTGCTTTTTAACACACCTGATCTCTGTTCCTATTTCAGTTTTACAGTAATTAGACTTTAAACTCAACTCACTCAGCCCAGATTGCCTTGTCCATGCACCTTGCACAAAGAAATGCTTTCTCTGATATTTATGGACAGACTGTAATACAAATGCCGTGCCACAACTGGTTTTAAAAACATTTTCTATTTGTCCTGCTATAAAATATCCCACATGAGGCGTTTCACAGTTCAGGTCTGTCTGCTTTGATTTCTGGCTGAGCAGAAATCTGCCCAAACTTCCCACAATGGATAGTACAAAGAATTTATTTTTTTCCCCCTCATATCAATAAATGTGGCAAGAAAAGCTTTACAAAAACCCAGCTCAGAATGAGATTTTATTTTCCCCGAGGAAGATCCTCCAAAGGCTTGACTACCAGGTGGCATTCTGAATATGTTATTTCAATAGCAGGATTTTTACTGTGGTGGCATTGATACCTTATCAACAGCAGATTCTACAACATTTTCTTTTTTACTTCTTGAAACTGTGTTTGTGTTACACGAGAGGGCAGAGCAGAAATACAGCCTGGCACAACATTTGAATTTAATTTGAAAATGGCTCAAGTGACTTTTGGTAAGAGAAGGGAAAAGAAGAGAGAAGGGAGGCTGTACAGGTGAACAGAGAAAAAAGAAAATCACCACCTGGAATATTGCTGGTGTTTCCCCCACGTTCCAGTTAAGTTTTAATTAAATTGTTCAGCAATTACGTTGAAAAAAAAGCAGTGTTGTTTTTTGCAGAGAACAGAAGAGGTGGGAAAGCAGTGAAATAAAGGGAACTAATTACCAAGGAAAAGGCTGTG
Organism: Sterrhoptilus dennistouni; assembly: GCA_013397095.1. Lineage (NCBI taxonomy): Eukaryota > Metazoa > Chordata > Aves > Passeriformes > Zosteropidae > Sterrhoptilus > Sterrhoptilus dennistouni. The sequence goes on along the minus strand of VWZU01003030.1, from coordinate 355,196 downwards.
GATATGACTCAACCAGCAATGAGTTCAAAAGCCTCACAGCGTTTTTTGTAATCAGTCCGGGATGAATGTTTCTCTTTCCAAAAGTGTTTCATTAAAGCAGCTCCATTTTTACACAAAAGAATGGCATCTTTGTTTATTTACCTTGCCTTGCCTAAAGCCTCGGCACAAACCATCAGCAGAGGGTGAAAGGAGCACCCCTGGCACGCTCAGCTGACCCTCAATTCCCAAAGATTTGGGGCTTTTTCCCACTCCCCATATCCCCCTCCCGAGGAGGGGGGCACAGCTCCAGGTTCCCGTTTGGAGAATAAAAAGGGAAGGAGAAAAAGCAAGAGTAGAACCAAAAAACATATTTTAAACCATAATTGCCAAGTTCTGCATCAACAAATGCAAGCGAGGCCGGCTGCTGATAAAAGTGTTGAAACCCCCAAATGAAATAACATGATGTGATTTCAGTGCAGCATCAGAAAATTCTGATTTCCCGATTGTCTTAAACCCACTCTCAAAAAAATTCAAATAAAATGCTGTCTTGTACCACACTGCCTGATTATTTCCCAAGCCACAAGGTTCCAGATAATTTCTTGAGGAGGAATAAAATCCAACAAATGAATGTCATTGCAGCAGCTCTGAGTGGCAATGCAATACCCAAACGGATTCATTTTCTCTAGCTTAACATTCATTACCAGAGAAATGTGTAAAGAAAAATTACTTGGCTGTGGAGAACAACATCCAAAACGTTCAAACAAAAGAGAAATAACTTATAAGTTCTGACTTTAATGAGCAATGTAGAGGAATGAAGACAGGGAAAAGCACTCACAGGGTTGCTACTCTGAGAAAAAGATGCCATATAGACTTAGAAGTCTGACACATTAGTTCTTGCCCCAAAATGAAATGTTCTTTGTTTTTCAGGGCTGCAGTTTAGCAATGCACCTAAAAGTTCTGCTTTTTTCAGTAAAATTACAGCCAATCTCAAGTTGGAAGGATACCTTGAGGGTCACTGTGTCCCACTCCCTGCCCCTCACTGCTGCCTAAAACTAACCACACCCTAAACCCATCATCCAAGTGCTCCCTGGGCTCTGACAGGCTCATCTCTGTTATTTTTCTGTGTGTAAAACTCTGAGAATCCACGTTAGCTCAGGCACCTGAAGATCACAACTCACAACCACCCTGATTCTGGCTGAGCTCAAAGCCCTGCAGTGCCCAGCTCATCATCTCCAAAGACAACTAACACCAGAAAGGACTGGAGGGAAAACAAACCATGAAAGCGACTCCTGCACTTTCAGAGCTGTTCAGTGTCTTTGGAATCATTTAATCTCTCTGAGATCTGCAGCTGCGGCAGCTGAAAAATCACCACTTCCCATGTGAGCACCCTCCAACTCACCATCACAGCGATTTCAAGTGGTCACCCTGTCCCACCCCCCTGAAAGCTGCCAAAAATGCCTTTTGGAGTAGACAATAAATGGGAAAAGGGAATTGTGTGTCCCAGCCCCTGTTTTACAGGCACAGAAAGCAGATTTAGCCCTGCTGCTTGCACCTACCATCTCTTTGTGGTTCGGGTAGAACGTCTGCTCGATGAGAGGGAACTTCTCTGGGCCCAAGGTTTTGTAGACAGACACCAGCTGGGCAAACTGCAAAACAAAGCAGGAGAAAGCAGAAAGTTCAGGAGGGAAACCACACTGTACCCAAATGAGCTCACACTGACATTCTGCTTCTTGTCTTGGGGTGTTTGATAAACCCAGCAGGTCCAGGGGTGCAGTCTCTCTCCTCCTTCTCTTACACTTCTTTAATCCACCCCAGCTGTGACTTCATGTACAGATCAACACAGAAAAACACCTTGAAAAGTGAAGGCCTCACAGGTACAGAAAATTTAAATACATGGGAATACTGGATTTCCGATATCTCCCTGTCTGTGTGTTTGAAGGCAATTCTGTGATGATAAAAATCATCATAGTTTCACCTTTTCTGTCATCTTAAACCTCAAGCCCAGGTATATTTATCATTTATTTAGTGACTGGCACTTCCCTGGCATCAATTTGGTAGTGTTGGCAAAGAGATAAAAGCAACTGTGTCATGCTAAGAGGACAGGTGAGGAACAAACACCTCCCTGATAAGTGTCACCTCCCAGGCTGCAGTCATGAGCCATTCCCACATCCTTGGATGGGGATGATTTAAACAGCTCCAAGTTACCCCATTTATTTACTGATTTGTATAGAATATTGTGATAAAGCATGTGGCCATCCTTGTATCACCACCAAAGATGGGGATGATTTAAATTGCTCCATGTTACACCATCCCTATTCATGTTTTTTTACAGAATATTCTGATATAACACATGGCCATCCTTACACCACCACCCAAGATGGAGATGATTTAAACTGCTCCATGTTACCCCATTCCTATTCATGTCTTTTACAGAATATTCTGACATAACACGTGGCCATCCTTGCACCACCACCAAAGATGGGAATGATTTAAATTGTTCCATGTTACCGCATTCCTATTCATGTTTTTTTACAGAATATTCTGACATAAAATTCTTTCACTGCTCCTGTGACACCTCCTGCCTACCCATACTCTGCAGCATCTTCACAAAGAACATTTACATGTAAAACAAGAGAATTCTTTATTAAGTAGAGCTGGATTTGGGGCTGTTCCTTCTCTTTACTGAGCAGATAAACTCCCCTCTGGTAAGAGCTGCAAAACCAAATCCCCCTGAGGCCGGGCTGGGGTTTCCAGGGAGCAGGAGGGCTCTGGCAGCCAAGGGCCAGAGCTGTTCCAGGGCTCCAAAGCTCTGGCCTGGCCGTGCCTGTGATGTGTTCACTTGTCCCCCTGCCAACGTGGGACATAAACAACTCAGCACAAGGCTCTGAATAGTGGGATTTGCTGGTTGCAAACAGCACAAAAAGCACGGGACAATGGCACTCTGTCCATAATGCAGATAAAATACCTACTCTGAGGAGAGGCTCGGGGGGCAGCGAGAGCAAAAACTGTTCGAAGGGGGAAAAAAACCCCCATGAAAGATTTGCTTGCGTTTCCAGCTGGCAGAGAGGGCTTGTTTAATTTCGTGGTGTTTGCTTAGGTTTGGTAAAATACATCTTTAAATTCAGAAGGCCAGTGGAAAATGCCTTCATGATGAGCAGTCTTCACCAAAAAAGCCCAAGAAATTGTAGTTGGGGTGTGTGCTGTGCAAATCAGGCCTCAAGGAAAGGAAATATTATCACAGCTACCAAAATAAGGTGGTTTGTGCATAGGATTCCTGACAACTTACTCAATATTTCAGTTCTGATCCAAGAGCCAAACTCCACAAGAAAATACTTACTATGAAATACACGATTATTTGCCAAGCAATTGTTAGGTTAAAATAAATCTATTTACCTATGTTTAAAGTAAAGACCTCCAAAGGAAAAATTAAATCATATTATTGTGTTTCCTGTGATTCATTCCTTACTTTCTTTTCCATTTTCACTGGAAGAGAGCAAAAGACACTGAGAAAATGGCATTTTCTGTAGGGGTTGTGGCATTAATGCAAGAGGTAAGACAGCTCTAATTGAGATGAATTGCTTGCAAATACTTGTTTACTTAGAATAAAATAGTATCAACTGCAGATAACCGACATGTATCACTCCAAAGTATCCTCTAATCCAGTGATTAAGCTGGGAAATAGCATGCAGGATAAGCAAGTTTCAGTTTTTGAGAGAAAGGAGAGAAATCTCTCAAGTTGCCCCAGCTGGGGGAATGATTTACCTTTTACCCTGCTGAGGTGCTGCTTCACCTCTGTGTCTACAAATCTGGGGATCTCTTGTCAATCATTCCTCCCCAGAAATCCTGGTAAATTCAGCTCCAAGTCACATAAAATTTCAGCATTCTAATTGTACATCCATAAACCGCCCTAAATATTTGTTATTTTCCCTGATTGCTGCTGGGCTATTTATAAAGAATTTTAATTTAAGTTTTGATGAGCTTCTATAATTTTTTAAGTGGCATCTGGACAATATAGTTTTGTATTTTTCTTTTCAGCAGCTAAAGCAAATGAACTCCAGTCCTAGTGCAGGAGCATCATCTGAATTATCTAATCCAATGTCAAATGTTTACAGACATGGGATGGTCATGAAATAGGAAATAGTAACAGAGCCACTGAAGTATTTTATATGGATAGCAAAACCCATAATCATCTAAAAATCCCCAACTCCTAAAGTTTAGTATTTCAGCAGAAGTCATTTTTACATCTTAAGAAAAAAAAAACAAGGAAGTGGAAAAAACTTCTCTGTTAACAAGCTGAATTTACTTCTCATTTTCCAATTTTATGTCTTATTTTCAGTCAAAAAGGGATATCCTCAGGTAATTGTGTTTACAGTTTGCAGATTATTATTTTAAAAGGAAAATGGTTGGGTTTTGTAGCATTTGTTGCAATGTCAGCTCTTTTCTAGCCAGGACAAAATCCCTCCACGCCCAGGCCAGGCTTGTTCCTTTATAACAGAACAGGGCAGTGAGAGCTGTGCCTTTTCTCCTCTCCAACAAGGGCTTTAACATTATTAAAAACAGATAGATAGATAGATAGATAGATAGATAGATAGATAGATAGATAGATAGATAGATAGATAGATAATTTAAAGATTATGATGATGATGGGGAGGATGATGATAATTGGTATAGAGACACTGCTCTGTCAGGAATTCTGCTGTGGGCTTTGGGAAGTTCCTTGAGCTCTAACAAGGTGTGACAAACAGGAGAAATATTTATTAAAAACCCCCCTCATTCCCTTTGAATTTGTATTAAATCTTTCTGGGCTTTCAGCACCCCAAGACTGGAACTCTAAATGTGACTACACAGATCGTGCTGTAACCAAGCAGGAGTTACCCAAAATCCCTTTGCTATCTTCATAAAGAGTCAGATAATTACTTTCCTTATCACTCTCAAGGAGTTAAAATGTGCTTAATTCCATGTATGCCATCTCTGAGAGGCTCGGATTTGTTCCTGAGCCAACCACCCCAACTTCCCCCCTGGAAGATAATCAGATCTGATATTTAAAACTAATTACTGCAGATGGTGCTACCTTTAATTCCGGAAAGCTGCTAATCCCCCTTGCCAGGCTGCAGGATTTGTAGCACTGCGCACTCCACTGGGGAATTTCCTGGGATGTGGAGTAGGATTTTAACTCAAGGAATTGCATCTCCTTCTCCTGCTCCCTGCTCAGGCGGGACCCCTGGGTTTACTGACCTCTTTCTGTCAGATATTTCCCTTTTTTGAGGGTTCATTACCTGTCCTCTTTACAAGCTGACAACTCCAACTGGCCATCCAGTGCTTCCTGGGAACTAATCCAGCATTCAAATTCTCTGGATAGTCTGTTACACCTAACCAGAGGAGCTGGCATTCTACAGGAGCAGAGCAACGGGAAATCTTGGATGGGTGAACACTTCTTTCATCTGTCTGTCATAAAAAATCCCCCACTTCCAGCTGAAATTTGTCATTAAAAAATCACTTTCAGCTGAGATTTGACTCATCTCTGGCTGCTCCAAGGTGTGGGCTCATCTTAGGAGTGAAGAAATTCCATGAATTACCAGTTCACCTCTGGACGTCGCCGTCCAAAGGCATTAATGAGGATCAGAATTGGTGACTGAAATTCCTGAAGTGAAATTTTCTCATTTTCTGGTGTGATCTCAATGTTCACCATGGATGGAGGCCTCTGCAATGGCATTTTCCCTTTCCATGCACACAGGAAAGGTCCCTTTGGCCCACAGTGACCTGCACAGGGCCCTTTGAGGGTCTGCAGGTCTGGAAAGCTGAACAACGAGCTGGTTTGCCTCAATGGGCTGGTTATGTGACAATTTTAGGGATTTAACAAGGAAAATGACATGTTGACTTCTTCAGCCCTTCAGATGGCACCAGGAAAACTAACCTGAAGTCCATTTTTAGGCTGAAATGTCCATTTTTTTAGGCTGAAATGTCTCCTTTCAGGCTGAAATATCCATTTTCAGGCTGAGGCTCAGAAATGTGGCTGGCCAGTCCAGAAAGGCTGGGTTATCTTGGGAGAGTGAGAGATGTTCAAAAGCACAAACAGGGTTCCTTGGAGGCCAACAAGCTGAGACACAAACATCTGAGGTCCCTCAGAGGGAGGAGGAATGAAGCAGTTGTGTGGAAAGGCCTGGCAGGACACATTTGACACGTGTTCTCTGTGGGAGGCAATCAACTTTGGCCAAGATTTTTCACTGTATCTCCATTTTATAGTGTCTGAACTGCATTTTAATATTATATTACTGTATTTTTAATACTATTATTACTTGAGGAGCATCTTTTTGTGCCCTCCATGTGCTTCATTGTTGAGATTGGTCCACATCTACTCTCTTACACTTTGGCAAACACTGTATACTTTTCCAGAAGGCTGAGTTCACACACATCTGATTCACTCCTTGATCCCTCCAAGGAGAATGGAGGGGAGCAGACCTCTGACTGATGTCCTCCTCTGCCAGCAGGAGCTGACAGCTCCATGCAAGTGTTCAAACCCCCAGAGTCAGCCCAGAGCTTGGCACGGCCACTGAAAGGTGAAACAGTGCTTACAAATCCTTTTGGGCACAGCAGCAGAATGCAGAGAAGATGGGGACTGGCACTAGAACTTGGTGTTCCTCCCATGGTTTTCCAGCAGGACCCAAAGCCAAAGACAACACAGCTGGATTGGGAACACAAGGATTGCCTCCATGGACCCTGCATGGTGAATTTTATACCACAGGTGGGTTGTTCTGATGCCTTAAGCTTTACCTTTCATATTTTCACATTCTGTGCTGCCCAGGGATGCAGCTCTGAGCTCACAGTCAGTGTCACTCAGCTCTGCACACAGCAGGGACACAAAACAAATCCTTTTCCTGCTGCACACCAAGGACAACTTTCAGGCCCAAAAGCACAAACAAGGGTGGCTGGAGGGAGGAACAAGAAGGATGGGACCTCACAGCCTGGAGTTGGAACTGGACAATTAAACCCCAAGATGCAAATGGACCAAAACTTATAAAAATGTGAGACCTTGTGACTGTTTGTCCATTTTGGGTCCACCTTGGGTGTAGCCCTGGTCAGGCCTTGTCCTGCCCAAGGTGTACCCTAAAGGTCTTTCAATAAATCTCTACTTTATTCTCCAGCTCTGTGCAGTCTCTGTTCCAGGTCAGCCTGCCCAAGGCATCAGTTTCCTGAGGCTTTTGCAGCCCACAGGAGTGAGGTGATCTCTGCCTCCCTGAGATGAGATCTGTCCCTGATGCATTTTCCCCTCAAGCCCAGCCCTGGGATCAGCAGATCTCCTCCTTGTCTTTGACTGCACCTGATATTTTCTCACTTTCTTCACTTTTAGCTCCCTCCTCACCCTCTGGGGTTCTTGCAGCACCTCCTGAAATGGAGCTATGCAGCCCCTGTGGGGTGTGCTGGCCCTTCCCAGAAGGATTTGGACTCTGCTCCAGCAACCCAGAATTTCTAAGGGCATTTTCTGGGCTCCTGCACCTCCCCTGCAGCATGAGAGCTGCAATGTGAGAGGCACAGCTTTCCCACTGCTAATCACTGCTGTAATTAACTGCTGGGATATTTTCACATTAGAATTACAGCTGATGAGATCCAAACCATTAAGAGCTTCTACAGGATGCAAAATAAAAAAAAAAGAAGCCTTAAATAAAAACCTCATGCCCTTGGAAGAGCTGCTTTGACTGGCTTACAAATTACCAGAGTGCATCCATGAGAGAAAAAAAATAAAAAAAGTTTTCTACAACAGTTGGAAAAACAGGATTTAAAAAAAAAAATCCCAAAGAAGCAGAAAAGGGTCACAGCCAGAGACATAAAAACATCTCCTGGCTTGCAGGGTTGGGCAAGAAGGCATCTGGCAAGGAGAGACACCTTGGCTGGTGCAAGAGGCACTGACAAAATGTGTAAACAGTGAGGAAAGCGAGATTTAAGGAAGACGTGTGGATTAAAATGAAGGAAAACAGCCCACGAGCACAAAAGGGTAGAACACAGATCAAGACATGCCTGGGATAAAGGAATTAGCAAAAGGTAATACCATGAGGCCTAGATCGAGAGGCCTTCTGCAGTCCTCTGTCTTGGAATGAAAATTTAGAGAAGGAAGAAAGTTTTTTGTGGAAGTGAGAGGCTCTGGGGACTCCTTCCTGGGTGCTCTTCCAGCAGTGAGAAAATGCACTTTATTCCACTGTTATGGGAACAGGGAGTTCAGTGTTCTGACCAGGGAAACATTTGTGCTGTTGTTTATTTTGATGGGACTTGGCCTTGTGCTTCAGCACTTCTCAGAAAGCTTTGGGGCTCACTGCAGAGAGAGATTTTCTTGGTTTTGGGTTTTTTGAGAGATGAGGTCCAGTTCAAACAGGAGGTTTCCATAAAAACACTGAGTTCAGTGAAACTCGCAGAGGAAAAAATCAGTGGTGGATTTCCAGGGTGCATTTCCAGGGTGGGTTTCAGTGGTGGATTTCTGGGGAGGATTTCCAGGGTGGAGATTTCCAGGGTGGTTTTCCATGGTAGTTTTCCACAGCGGATTTCCATAGTGGTTTTCCATGCTGGACTTCCAGGATGGTTTTCCATGGTCGATTTCCAGGGTGAATTTCCAGGGTGCATTTCCAGGATGGAGATTTCCAGGGTGGAAATTTCCAGGGTGGATTTCCAGGGTGGGATTCCAGAGTGGATTTCCAGGCTGGAATTCCAGGGTGGATATCCGGGGTGCAATGCAATTCCTCAGCCACCACCATCCAACCTGTTCTAGGCCCAGCAGGGAGAGCCAGAGGACTCCTTGGGGTGGCTGATCCCCAACCAGGGATTTCATAGCATTTTAAACTGAAGCACCCACTAAAAACCCCTCCAAGAGCAGGGGTGGTGCTCACACACCCCAAAAAGAAACCAGGACACTCTGCATCCATCCCAGAGGGAGCTGGAGCTAAGGACAGAAGTGGGATATCCAGGAATGCCAGAGGGGAATGGCAGTGCTGGTGGGAGCTGTGGAGATGATGTGGGAGAGCTGCCCTGGAGGACAGGGAGAGGATGGAGTGGGGATTGCACTCCTGGAGACATCACAGGAGGGATTTTCCTGGATGGGTGGCAAATTCCTGTGTCAGGAAGGGGAGTCTCACCCTCCTGATCCTCCTCAGCTCTGAGTCACCACAGTCACACCTCAAAGAAGCAGATTTAACTGAGATTTTAACTGAAAAAAATGATTTTGTAAGTAATTTAATGGGCAATATAACACACGGGTTTCCTTTCTAATTACATATTAAGATTGCATATTAAGAAATCAAACTTAATTTCCATAACCTGGCCTTCAGGTGTGGATATTTGCTTTAACCAAGCACGAAAGGAGTTTCTGAGTCTCTACTGTAGCAGATAATACAAAGGACATGAACCACAGCTTTACAGATTTGAATATTAACTTTCCAGCCTCTGTTTGAACACAGTTTCTTTCACCAGAAGGTAAGAAACAGTTAAAAACTCTGAATTGAATTTCTTTTTGAATTTTCTGCCCCTAGAAATGTTCAATGTCTGTAATGGATGTCAGGAGTTCCCACTGTTGCTTTTTAGTGCAGAGGAGAACGGGGCAAAGTGGCTACAACCTACTACAAAATTCAGGAATGCAGTCAAAAAATCCCAGTCTACTCTTGCATTAAATTATCCTGATGGCAGTAAATGCTGGTCAAAACAAAATACTCCCACACTCAATTTATATATAATGCATTTGAGAGTGCAAGCAAGGATTGATAAATACAGAGCTGAGAGAATTCCTGGCTGTATGGAACCGAAAAATCATCACCACACTGAGATTTATTTATTTTTTAAGGATCCCTTTTTTTTTTTTTTTTTTTTTTTTTTTTAAACCAGGAATTTTAAGTGAGCTTACTTATTTTAGGAAAGCAAAATCAGCAAGGAAGGCTGGAATATTCCCTTCATATTTCAAGAGTAGGAATATTCCCTTCTTATTCCAAAACTGAAATATTCCCTTCCTATTCCAAGACTAGATTTAACTAATCTATAAAGAGGTGCAAACACACTACTAGGTTTAAGATATTTAGATTTCTAATTATGCATTTATACTTATATTTATGAATTTTGCTCCAGTTCAATGTTCAAACCTGGTATTGTCTTTTGACCAAAAGGTTACAATGTTTTCACCTTATTTCTGACATAATTTTGTGAATTTACTTTCAGCTCTTGCAGGACAAATCCATCAACATGTCTTGCTTTAAGTGGCAAAGAGGGCAAAATCTTCACTGGCTGACAGAGAATTAAATTGGGTTTTATTCAGGTTTTTTATGCAGTTTTTTTATTCTCAAGAAAGTTCTGCTTGGAGGAAAAACACCTGTTTGTTTGTTCTGGACATGCACAGGCCTCTGACTTCACTTGAAACCTGTAAATCCAACACTTTTCTGTAAAAACCAAAATTCCTTTACTGCCTTTACTTGTCAGTGAGACCAATCTTGCCAGACTGGTTGAAACAAGAAAGTTCAGTGCTGGCTTCATCTAATGAAATACATAAAGCTGACTAAAATACATCTCAGTGTTTCTAACATTTATCATGGTGGCAGACATTAAATTTGAACATCCCTAAACGTGCTCCCTGAGTGAGCTGCAGCCAGATTGCAGGTAAGCAATCTCCAGCCTTGACCTTTAAGAAGATCCCTTCTGGCACATAAAAGAGAGCAATAACCAGCCAAATTCTATCCCATTGCTCAGCATTAATGTACAAATCTGACTTTTGCAAACGAGCACAAGGTTTTCTTATAGTGAAATAAACATTGAGAATTTCTTTCTTTAAAGCCAACATGTGAAAATCTCCCAGTTTTACAGCAAATAGCTTTTCAAAATGCTTCTCTTCTCAGACACATTCATTTTGTTTGTTGTTTGCTCTCCAGAAGATGCTTTGACACGAAATTGAATCTCCTCTGCGTGGTTGTGTCTCCCATTAGCATAGCTTCAATAATTTGTGTCAACAGGAAGCTGGAAGGAACAGAGCTCATCTCTTTTTTTCTGCTCCTCCCTGCAGAGTCCCGACAAATGTCCTGCCAGTGCCCCAATCTGCTGCTCAAGATTTTTAAAGTGTAACTGGGAGTGGAAAAAGCACAAGAGACCAACTTGGAGCAGCAACACAGAGGAGAAAACAAGGTGGGGAAGAGCATTAGAAACCATCAAACAGCAAGAAAGGGCAGTTAAAACAGAGCTTCCAAGAAATTCAGGTAAAAATAGAGAAGTTAAATGTCCAGTTAGAGCAGAAAGATGAAGACAGAAAAGCATCTGCAAGAGAAATGCAAAGCAGAACATGGTTCATGAAGCCACGGAGTTGTGTAAGCTTGGCAAGAGGAGCAAAACAAGGAAAATATCAACAAACTTGCAAAGAAGTGTTTGGCTGTCTGCTCCCAAACTGGAGGAAAAGAAACAAACAACAACTGTGAGATTTACAGTACTACCAGGTCTGACAGGAAAAGCCATTCCCAGCCTTCCCTCGGAACGGCTGCGGGTGAGCAAGGAGATGAAATTTGGCATCACCAAATGTTCTGGGGCACTTCTGTAACATTTCAAAGCCCTGATAACAATAAATTCCCACAGAAGGGCAGAGTGTGACATCTGAAGATGTTTGAGCACAGGATGGTTCCCATCTGGAGCTCTGTGTGAAGAACACCAGACCCTTCCAGCTCTTTTCACACACTCCCAGGTATCTCTGTCTCCCTCTCTGGCCCAGAAAACCCTTCCTGCCTGGTTCCTCTGTTCCCACACGCCTGCAGGGATGGAGCAGAGTGCCAGGAGTGCACTTTGATGGGGCCAAGCTGTTCAGCACCAGCTCCCAGCCCTGCAGAGCCAACTGTCTCTCACAGCCTGGGACAGCTCTGGCCAAGCTGGGCACACCTGGGCTTCCCAAATCCCTCTGGGATTGCCTCCACTCCCTATTTCCTAAACACAAACCCTTCCACCACCCTGCCAACAGGCAATTAGGGTCACAAATGAGGGTTGTGCCCCTCCTTCAGCAGAGGGAATGTGTGATGAAGGTGTCAGCACATCCTTGAAGCCTCCCAGGAGAACAGATGTGCAGCCAGCTGCAGGGGCTGGGATGATTTCCCTCTGCACTAAAGGAACCAGCACTGCACTCCTGGAACTGATTTTGGGAGGTTTTTCTTCCTCTCCAGTTGTGTACAGCTGCTCTACACAAGGGCAGCAATTCTGGAGTCTCTGCAGGCCTTGAAGGTTCATCACTGTCACAAACAACCTGGAAGCACCAACCCAGCCCCTGAAATTATCATTTCACAGTCAGGTTGAACTGAAATAAAACCCAACCCTTTATTCTATCTGCAGCAGCCTTGGACATTGAACCTTACAGCTCCTGAGAATTAAATCAAATGTACTCAAAATAATAAAATTAATAAATTTAATAAATTAAATTTGCATGTTTGGTGTCACTGAACTCCCCCTCCCTGCCTGACTCCACTTATCAGCAAACTGCTCGACACAGTGGGGTGGGCAAGGAATAAACTGGGGTGTTCCAAAAATACTATCACCAATATGGACCCCCATCACCAATATTTGCAACTGAAGCTAAAATCCTGCAGGGTTCCATTGAAGGAAACCCTTTAGCATGCAAGTTTCACATGAATCATTACAAGAATCATGCAAATGGATCCATGTAGGAAGAATTTATGGGTTTTTTTTAAATTCAACACAGGACACCGGAAAAATCACATTTTGCATTTTTTAAATACATGTTTTTTCGTCGGGGTTTTTTAAAATATTATTTCCCCAGTCTAACTAATGAGATTTTACCCAACGCTGCAAACACTGATAACATCAGCACATTTTCCAGTTCCTTCTGGCCTCTACCATCACTTCACACACCTCCACAGAGCCACAGAATTATTTAGGCTGGAAAAGCCCTCTAGGATCACCAAGACCAGGCACTAACCTCGAACTTCTAAGTCCAGCATTCACCCTTGTCCTTGAGTCCCACATCTATGTGGAACTTAAATCCCTGCAGAGGCAATGGCATCAGGCACTATGAGAAAGTTTGCATACAGACTAACTCCTAAGCCTCAGCTAAGGGAAGCCTTCCTTAATTCCTGACTGACATTTTCTAAAGGAAAACAGATAATTTAAGATATCAAATATTAACTTTGGATAACTAACGATGCTCTTTTTTTTCCTCTTTACTTTTTTCCCCATAAATGCTTTACAGCAGGATCTGCACCCCATTAAACACGAGTAAAACTGTCAGGTGAATTGAGAATCCTACAAGGATTGTGGATGTTTTTGCCTCACCTTAACTCAGTGTAGCTGTAAATTGAACCAGGTACAATTTTGGTCTTGTTTGATGAGGTTATTTGATGCCCAAGACAACTCCTTTGCAACATGACCCTGCAACTGAAACACTGTAATGTTTTAATAATAATTCTTCAGTGAGGGCATGAACCTTAAAATGGTTCCTCCACAGCTCTGTGTGAGCTCAGCAATAAAGAACTTACTCTTTATTTATAAAGCCCACGCTCTCCCCCCAGCTTTCTGACATTCTTACTAGTGAAATCTAAGTGCAATCCACCGTGAGCCAGGGCCACGAATTCTCCATGAGCTAAGTGTTATCGCAGGAGTGAAATAACCCGAGTGCTGCAACAACCCCACACTATGAACATGTTTCAGAACACAAACATCTCACCACACACACTCAGCCCAACATTTTCTTTCCCCTGGCTGCTCACAGCCCAGCTTCTCACAGGGCTGTAGAGTGCTCTGAACTTCTGCTGTGCCTTTGGGGGAGCTGTGCATGCCCTAAACCAGGGAACACGAGCTTTCAGACCTGTTCTCAGTGCCGTCCTGGCAGTCCTCCCACCACACCCCACCTCTCGATAATACACCTCAGATCAAACACAAATTTGTTCTCAGATCAAACTCTAATTTGTTCACTGTCTCTTGGAAAATTCACAGAAAGCCAGAGCACAAAAAGAGCTTTCCTGGAAAATCAAGGGCAGGTGCTGCAGTTTGTGGCACAGGGTGTGACCCTGCCCTCAGAGCTGAGAAGATGTTGTACATCTGGAGCTGTGTGTTCCATAAACCAGCAAACACCTGACACGGTGCAGAGCACTCATTTAAAACCCAAAGACCTTGTACATTGAGTTCTAACTCCCATTTTATTTGAGAGCCCTTTTATTACCAGTCTCTCTTCCCTGACTTACCCTCCTAGCAGATCTACACTACTCCTAATTTTGCTCTGATTTAAGGAAGATTCACTGCCCATGGCCAACTCAATAATTTCACATCCTTTTAAGGCCCCATTCCATTGCACATCCCTTATTTTTCCCCCTGCTGTTATCAAAGCTGTAATTCCCTCCTGCCACTCCACATCTTACCTGCAGGAAAGTCAATCTGTTTCTCATGAATTAATAAAGATTGTTACTTATGGCTTTATCTAGTGTTCTGCTTCCCTGTTTTCCATGGGGCTTTTGCAATTGAAATGTTTGTAAGAGAACTTTCACACAAACATCAGGGCACTGGTGTTGACAGAGGGATTGTGCAGGAAGAAATCCCTGCCATGCTGTGAAGAGGAGGCTGATTGATGGTAAATCCATGGCCATGGCCATGCAGGAGCACAGTGGGTTTTACCCTTTACTTTAGCAGGCAGCAGCAGATTGAGGAGGGCATTCCAAGGCATTCACAACGATTTTCAGCAGGGATTTCACCCAGGCAGGAAGCACACACCAGACTGGCCCAACCAAACAAGGCAGATGATGATGTTGGCAAAACCAGCAGTGCCTGGATTCTGCTGCACTATCTGAGCATCCATAAAGTTGGCTGAGTTAATGGACTTTTACCCCTCAGGGTAACTATTCTGGAATGGCTTTATAGAAGCAAAGAATACCCTGAGTTGGAAGGGACCCACAAGGGGCATTGAAGTCCAACTCCTGGTCCTGCACAAGACATGCCCAAAATCCCCTCATGGGCCACGAGGTCTTCACTGTTTTCCTTTCCTAAATCTGATGAGGATTTTGTGCTGCTCTGGGACATACACAGAGGTGTCTACATCTCCCAGCACCACCAACAACACAAGGCAGGACATTTAGGTTAAAAAGCCAAACAAAGCCCCTGGTGTTAGCACAGAAATTATTTCTGTGCCCACACTAAAAGCCCACACTCCCCTCACTGGGACCCACCTGAAGGGCAGTGTTAAAGTGATAAAGGCACAGGTTGGGCAGTCTGTAGGAAGGAATTATTCCTTTACTTTTTTATGGCATATAAATGCTCCTGGCTTTGCCTCCCCACCCAGCTTTATTGCAGCCAGTGAATCAAAGCACTGGGAAATGCCACACAGCTGGAAAAATGTGATGCACTAAAATACTGAATTCAGTAATGTACAGTGTGTACTGAGAAGTTGTAAATGCTCTATCAATTATTTATTCCCACCCCCCTGCAGCAGTTTGCTGCAGCATAAAAGGATAATAAAATGAGCTGCAAGAAGAATATGTTAAAAACTGCTGACAACTGTTTGGAGGGGTTTTCATAATAAGTATTAAAAAATTAACATCTTCAAGGCAATAAAAAGTATTGTGGTAAAACTTCCCTGCAGTGTGAAAAATATTGACAACTATTCTTTTCTTACCCAGCTACCAGAGGAAAAAAATGAAGTTTTGGCTATTTAACAGAAGTGGGATTTTTAAAAGTTGTTTTTTAAAGTTGTGTTAGTTGTGTTAGCTGTTGGACAATGGAATTACAGGAGCAGTTGACTGCACTTTTTACAGCACCACATTTTAACTTGTTGCTGCTGCTGTTTAGTTCATTATGAACTATAAGGATCACCAAATTCTACCTCCATTTCTAGAAAATTCATCAAGAAAAACGGCATTGGCTTCTCCAGTAGAAGTGGCAAAGATCAGTGGCTCACCTCAGTGCTCCAGGGGTAACTGAAAGCACCAGCTCCTACCCCAGAGGCACAGGATTATGAAAAGGGCTTTCAAATGAGGAAACGACTCGCTTCACATTTCCTTGCTAAAGCATAGCCCCAAAAATGTCACAGGAATGAGGAAAACACTGGCTAGAGCCTGTTCAAATTATGTTCAAAACCACAAATATGAGAAATATTCTCTGCTTGCTTTTCCCAGGCAAATTGTGAATAAACACTCTTTCCTCACTTGAGGAAACGTGTTTGCAGTGGGGAGGTTTTCCGTTGGATGCCTCACTTAGTTCTCTATTTGTACTACAAAGATTTTTCCTCTCTGTCTCCACACTGGCTCTTTGAAAACAAAAATAATTTAAATATCTTGGTTTGATTTTTAATTCTTCCACTATTTCGCTGCTCAGCGAGGGAAGATTGATAATCAATGTTCATGAAGGGGAATGAAATTAAACAAAGTTTTTGTAGCAGCTGAATTGCCAGGCCCAGGAAATTTCCAGGTGCAGTGATGCCTTAGAATTTAGTTTTTATATTTTTCAGATCCTGTGCTGCTCTAGTGGATAACTCTGAACTTCATATAAAGTGTTAGTTACTGTCTTCAGGTTTTGGTCAGACAAGACAATCCCTCTGGGCCTAAATCTCAAGGACACCTCACTGCCTCAGGACCCAAAAAGTATAAATAAAAGTGAGTTGAGGAGGAGCAAACTGGGGGTAAAAAACTTCATTACCTGAAGCTGTAATTGGAGGATTAACTCTTGATATTTAAATGCACCAAACTGATAATTGTGTGAAAAGCTTGTGCCTACTGTCCATGCTGGGTGCAGCCTCTGACTGCCCAAGGTGTGCCTATTGAAGGCCTTTAATAAATCCCCACTTTATTCTCTTTATTCAGGTGTTTTATTCAGGTTTTTAATGCAGGTTTTTTATACAGGTTTTTTGTGCAAGATTTTTATTCAGGTTTTTTTATTCTTAAGACAGTTCTGCTTGGAGGAAAAACACCTGTTTGCTTGTTCTCTGCCTGCCCCGAACACACAGAGCACTCTGCCTTCACCTGAAACTCGCAAACCCAACACCCTTCTGTAAACCCCAAATCCTAGCCCAGCCCCCGTTATGGGGAGCCCCCTGCGGCCCCAGCAGCACTCACCACCCAGGGCTTGTCGCAGAAGTTGTAGATGGACTGGAGGGAGTTGACGCTGGGGACGCCGGCGTACTGCAGGCCGATGACCAGGTTGCGGAAGTCCTCGTTCTCGGCCATGCTGAACGAGTGCTGCCGCACCAGCACGAAGTCGGGCCGGAACGACCTGCGGGAACATGAATGGGGTGAGAGTCAATCCAACAGCAAAATGGTCTCTTGGAAGCCCGGAAGAGGAGGATTCCAGGAATTTTGGGCTTTTTGTGGTGACAGGCACTGACCCCTAAGAGAACAGTGCGTTTGGCCTGAGGGCTTTGAACAGGCTCCCAAAATTGAGTGACAGCACTGGGATAAATGGTCTTGTGCTGGAGCCCTGGGCACTGAGGATTTCAGACTCCCTGTGCTGACAGGCACTGACCCCCAAGCAAACACTGCATTGACCTGAGGCCGTGGAAGAGGCTCCCAAAATTGAGTGATAGGACTGGCATTATGGATGTGGAGTGTGGACTCAATATTTTCTGAGCTTGAGAAGAGCTAGTTCTTCTCAAGGAAAACTTTTCAATGGTTTTCTTTCCCCCAAAACAACCCTGTGTAAACAATATTCCTTTCCCATAACAGCAGGTGTTGTTTGCTATTTCTGTTACTGAGCCAATGGGAGGGGTGTCAGCCCTATGGGCCAATAATGTGCCTTTAGCACGGCGTGTTATAAAAGGGCTGAATGAACTGTAAACAAACCTTCTGATTTCTACTGCCCCCTGACTGGAGTCATCTTTATTTTGTGTCCTGTTGCAACAGTGTAGTTTGAATAGAAATGTGTGATATCACAGGGTGGAAAACTTAAATTTTAAGGCTTTAGACTATAGTAATATATATATAAAGCAAGATGGAGGATTTAAGACATAGTCTAAGTTCTTCTTTCACCTTCTTCTTCATGGGTCTGGGTGGTATTTTGTAATTGGGTAGAAAAAACACATTGCAGGCTAGGGGTGGTTGGTTATTGGGTTAAAAGTAAAAATAATTTTGGTGTCATCTCATAATTGGATAATTTATGCTTAAGAGACCTTGGAAAGAGTTAGAGACAGCCATTTTCTACCTTGTTAGGTAGAGCTCACAACCTGTGAGACTGTACTATAGATAAGAATTGATAAACATCTGGGTCCAAACACAAACAGGTCTCCAGAGTATTAATCCCAGCTCTAACAGAAGGTAAGATAATAGGAGACCCACGGTTTACCTTCAACAGCAAAATGTGCAGAGGGGAGAAAATGGCTGGTGGGTGAAGGAGGGAGGGGCTGGAAGAACAGCAAACCAAAGGGAAATTATAAAAGATGGAAAGAGCCACGATGGGTTCATGAAAAACATGACGCTTCATGATGGCTCATGAGTGTTTTTCATGATGCCATTGTGTCTCTTTCCATCTTTTGTAATTTCAAACCAAAGGGAAGTGACAAAAGATGGAAAGAACCGTGATGGGTTCATGAAAATCTGCAAGACCCTTGATCTGTTCAGCATCCCCTTAGTAATGGAGTTCCATTAAGATGAGAGAGAAATTACCATGGATTTCAGGTTGTTTTCCTGCTGACAGATAAATCACATCTGTAACCTCTCGGTATGTCCTTGGTTTGTGTTCTCCAGTTTCTGAGCAGTGACAAGCAAAACTAAAGCAGGCAAAGGGCTCTGCCACAAATTTGGGCTTTTGGGGAACAATCTTTTTAATCTTTTTTTTCCCACAATTATTGTCAGGCTGTTTTAAGGACAATAACGGATGAAGCAACATTGCTGGCAGAAGGAATCAGACTGTAATGGAGAGAATCACAACTGAACTTTTGATCAAGAGACCTGTCAAAATGAATTTTTGAGAATGAGAAAAGGCATTTCCCTCTTTTCTCTCTGGTATCTGATCAGCATTTCCTCCCCACACCTTTGCCAACAATCTGACACCATCTTCACCTCACTCCAACCCTGACATTTTGTTACGGGAGAAGCTTATGGGAAACAGAAAACACAAACCAACAGGACAGAGCCTCCAGAACAGGGGCAATTCACTTCTAAATTTGACTGTTAAAAGAGTCTTTTCTGCATTCCAATTTTTTTATAAGGGGAAAAAAAACCTTGACTAGCTTGAAGATTTCAACCTCCTCAAAGAGGTATAACTGCAGGGTGAATTAAATTAGCACAGTAAATTGGTGAAATTATTTACATGCCTTGAATAAATACAAGCTGTTTACTGGAGTGAGACACTCTGAAGATTACAAAATGTTTCGGAAGTCTCAGTCTGGTAAAACAAAAACACCAAAACAATTAAAATCCATGCTAAAATTGCTTCAGCAGTTCTGAGATCCCAGCTTGGATGCAGTAGTGAAAGCAGATTAGCTAGGTTCTTAAATTTCAAGAATGATAGAACTGTTTGGGTTGGGAGGACGCTTTTAAAGCTCGTTTTCTTTTCCAGTGGAAGGCAGGGCATCTTCCACTATCCCAGGTTGCTCCAAACCCTGTCCAACCTGGCCTTGGAAACTTCCATTAATGGGGCATCCACAGCCTCTCTGGGCACCCTGTGCCAGTGTTTTGCCACTGCCACTGTAAAAATTTAAAAAATAAAACCAATCCTGGGTGATTTGGCAAAAGCAACATTGTAGATTCGCTGTCAAGAGTTGTTGAAATGGCACTGAAGCTCAATGAGCAAAACCTGTGAAGAAATCCTTGCCTAAAAATCTGTAGGAATTTTTTTAGATTCCTAAAAAACTATCTGCAGCACAGCTCTGAGATGTTGTGATCGAGGTTTCATGGGCAGTGCCAAGAGTTTGGAACACGGAAATCCAATTTACTGGCCCAGCATGAACACAATACTTAGAGGATTAATGATGCCTTCATCAAAATTTCAGCTCCCTCAGTGACAGAAAGACTTTTAATTATTAAAATAAGGGGGATAGCACATCCCAGACAGAGCTGTGGTTTCAAATAAAAGAACAAAAAGTGTCCTCTCAAAGACCAATTTAATGGAACAATTGGGGAATGTACTTTTTAAGCACTAAAAAATCAAGAAATAGGGTTTGCTTTGCAAAAGCTCCTCAAAGGAACATGATACATTCCCATTATTGTTCCAGTTCTGTAATTAATGCTGGATGGAGTAACTGTGTACAGCAGGAGGTCAGGAGAAAAATTTTAATTGTGGCTCGAGCATCAAGATCCAAAAATCTCTGCATTATGTTACAGAAAATGTAATTTTTCATGGTATGATTTTCATTCATGAGAAACAAATAAGTTGATGCCTGTTAAATATTTTATTTTCCTCCTAAACTAAACCAGCAGAATTTTATCATTGAAATTTCTATGATTTTGCTAAGTAATAATTTGCTCATAAATCTGTGATACAAGGTCACTTTGGGCCTCAAATTGATAACAAATCTCTCCAATAATTATTCTATTCTATAATGTTCTATATATGTATCTATTATATATCTATATATCTCTTATATAATAGAATAATTCTAATTCTAAAATTAGAATTAGTTTTCATTCTCAGAAACAGAGAATTGCTCTCCCATCTTGTCTGCACCTCCCTCTCACATCACAAACCAAACCCCAGGTACCTCACATCAGATTTGAGGGAAAATTATCAGGAATTAATATCAGGAAAGCATCAGGAATTAATGAGCTTCAGGTAGTTCTATTTGGGTAAATAAATTACCTATAAAACTATAATATTATAAAAACCCTTGTTATCTCATTCTCAGAGTTATCTGATGGCACAAGGGTCCTTTTTTTTCCTAACACAAGCAGCACTTTCACCAAGTTTTCTCATGACCTGCAAAGCTTTGGAGATGTTATTTTCTGGAGGTTCCCAGCCCTCATTTTCTCCTGATATGTTTTGACGGTAACTTGGCCTCGATGCTTTTTAAAATACTCTTTGGAATTCTACAGAAAAGCCACTGGGGAGCAGCAATCAAGATTTCTTGGCTCCTAAACTTCCATCATTGGGTAAAAAATTCCACCAAGCCTAAGAAAAATCAAATCTCTCACTCTTCTAAGGAAACAATCTTGTGGATTTGGCTCGAGATCACTGTTTTTGTATTAAACTGCAATATTTTTACAACATGCCAGAGATTAAAGAGTTGGAATTTTGAAACATAAACTTATTTTGAATATTTTTTCCTGAAGTTTTTGGTTGGTTTTTTTTTTTGTTGGATTTTTGTTTTACATGAATAAGTAGACATTTTCAAATCTTTTATTCGGAGAGAAGTTCTGCAAACCAAGAAGATCCAGGACATGGTTGTGTGGCTCTGCCTTTAAATTCAATTTTTCAGCCAAACAATTGCTACTCTTCACTCACACATAACTGCACCAGCCATAGTAGGAGCAATTCTCACAATTTAAATAAAATATTGGATATAATTTTGCTAATAATTTTGCCAAGATAATAATTTCACTGATATAACTTTTCTAATACTTCCTTAAGTCTTTACTTTGCCCTGTTTTCTCTCCTCACATTTATAAGGCTGTTGATGTCCTCACTAAAAAAAACCCAAAAGTTATATTTACCCTGCTTTCACTGGCATCATCCTTTTTAGACAAAACAGCTGTTGGGAAATCGGAGGTGTTTAAACTGAAATGTTTCAAACAGGCTGAAATATTCCAGGAACTGCCCTGAGAGGGGTGTTATGACTTGGATTGTTCCAAAAGAAAATATTCCATGTCGGAAATAAATTCTGCTATTCTGGGAAAGTCTGGCAGCTATAAAATCACCAAATCTGGGTCCTTCTGTAGCAAGCATAAAGCCCAAATCAATAATCACAACTACCAACCATGTGTTCTTTATTCTGGACTTCACTCCCTTAATAAATCCATTTTCCCCATGATTAAAATGTCAAGGTGTGTCCTCCCTGTCACAAAGAGAGATTTTATTATCTGCTTTCCCCGAGGGGCATCACTCAGAATGCACAGACACAACCAAAGCACTCAGCACCTTTCCCATCCACACATGGTGCCATTTATTGCTTTTTGCTGTTATTCCCACTCAGTTCTTCTTACCTGACAACTTTCGTGCCATTTCGAATAACTTGGATATCAACTGCATAATTGCCATCGGCGTGGGCTATCAAGTTGATTTCTGAAAATTCTGCCTATGAAGAAAAGACTCCCATTAGTCAGTCTGGTTTATTTTACCTTTATTTTCTGGTTCATTTTACCTTTATTTTCCTAACTCCTCCATTTTCAGCATTATTTTCATAACTCCCTTATTTTCAGGCCTCAAGTGCTGATGAGATACATTTGAAATAAAATGAGCACTGAGAGGGCATTGATCCAGCAGTATTTGTCAAGTAAGACACATCACATTTTAAAAGGTTTTAATCTAAAGAGAGCAAAAGGTAAAAAAAAATGTTGTGAGAATGGATTGTGGAGAAGCAGCGAGTGGATTTATTCTTCCATGTCTGCATAGAAATGTAGGGATTATGTTCCTGCTTTGCACAATGTTAACAAAGAGATTAATACAGGCTCAGCATTGACGTGAAGTTTTGAAGAAAACAGCACAAAAGCAGAATTAAACCAACATTTTCTTGGAGAATTTAGTGCCTCTTCATACTGCTCACCCCTTTGGATTTCCTTCATGTGCATTTACTCTTCTTTTTAAAAGATCTGGTGCTAATGAGCAATTGTCTCAGCGAATTCTCAATTAAAGCACTTTTTCAAAAGTCTTCTCACACTGGAGATGTGGAATTTCAAGGGAGCCGCTCCCATACTCTGAGTCTGCAGTTATTTGAAAGGAAAGGACAGGATGTTTTTCATTTATCCCCAGCCTTTCACCAGCTTAGACTCTCAAGGCACTTAACAATGACATTCCCCAGCAGAAGGGTTGAAATGCAGCCAACTGTCTTCTGGTGGATAAATAGAAGTGTCTTTGCTGTCCCCGGACAGCAGCACAGAATAGAGAGTGTCACAATGCTCATTAGTCTGCTCCTGAGAAATGGAATCACTGCAATTCCTCCTCAGATCTGGGAGGATTTCACACCCTGCTGCTCAGGGAAGGGAGTGCTGAACTCTTCCTCCCACTGCTGCAGTGAGGGCTTGGTTTGCAGCACAGAGCTCTGCTCATTAAACCCAGACACCCTCACACCTCTGGGAGCACTGGGACAGCACAGGGGACACTTCCAGGCTACTGCAAAAACAGTGCAAATGGGGAGAAAATAAAATATTTGTACAGGCACTGAAAATAGCAGACTCAATCAACTGACCCCAAGACCCAGAACGGGTATTTCCAATTAATAAATCACTTTAAAAGCTTGAGGTGTGTGATAGAAGATACTGTACATTGAGAAGGGCAGGGTGAAAATGAAATAATTGCTATTAAAAACAGTATTAGCAGCAGGACACTGCAGCAGTTGTTATTCGCATGTTGATGTGCAACAAAGGGATTTGTGTGGCTCAGACATTTCCAGTCTCTCTCTGATTAAAGCTCTGGTCCCACTGCACGGCACAGGAAGGGAATTCCAGTGCAAACGGGGAGAGAATGAAATATTTGTACTGAAAATGTCAACTCAACCAACTGACTCTGAGACTCAGAATGGGTATCTCCAATTAACAAATAATTTTAAGAGCTTGGTGTGTGATAGAATACACTGTACATTGAGAAAGGCAGGGTAAAAATGAAATAATTACTATTATTAATAATAATAACTAATAATGATTATACCAAAGATTAATAATTGGTATTGGCACCAGGGCACTGCAGTTGTTGTTATTTGTATGTTGATGTGTAACAAAGGGATTTGTGTGGCTCAGAAACTTCCAGGCTCACTCTGAGTAAAGCTCTGGTCCCACTTCACAGCACAGGAAGGGAATTCCAGGTTTACCCTGAATTTTTGCTCCTGTTAAAGATGTGGGGTGTGTACTGTCAGCTGCCTGCTCTGCCCCAGGTGTGAATGGACAAATCCTTTTCCTGCCTCTCCCTCACCACTCCTCAAGACCCCTGGCAAAGCTTCCCATGTTCCCAAGCCAAGGGCATCAGATATTCAGTGGTGTAAAGAGGGGATGCTGGACCATTACAGTGAATTTAGATCAGCTGGATCCAAACACTTAATGAGAATTTTTTTCCCTCAGTCCTTGAAAATCCAATGACAAAACAACTCAAGGACTGATGGTTCGTACAGCAGCATCTATTTCAGGAATTCAGGATTCAAAAGCAGTGAAGAGAACTTCTTTTAATCCCTAGTTTCAGCTTAAATAAAATAGCCATCGTTCTAGAGCACCCTAAATTATATCTCCATATTTATTCCTATTTATTATGGATTTATTTTAATTTTTTAAACCCCCACAAGCTAGCAGTGCACCCAGAGCACATTTATATTCCTGAGTGGGGAATTAGTGATACAGAACTGCCACACGTAATTCATGGAGTGTCTGGGAACTTCACAGTCTCTAAGCAACAACTCCTGAATACAAGATGTTTTTCATGCTGTGAAAATTATGGTCAAAATCTCCTAAAGAAGAGCCCACTCTGGGTGCCAAAAAAGGGCTGTTGTGGTTTAACCCCAGCTGGCAGCTCAGCCCTACATTCATCTACACCGAGAGGGAACCAGAAAGGTAAAAGTGGGAATTTTATGGGTTGGGATAAACAGTATTTAAGAGATAAAACCAAAGCTGTGAGTGGAAACAGAAGAAACCAACAGCAGCTACAGGGGGGAAAATCAACTCTGCCCCAGCCCAAACCATCACATTTCCTAAATTGTGAGGGGTTTGGGGTACAAAGATTGTGATTTTATCTGTGCATGTCTGCACAGAGAATCAGGGAATCACTTAGGTTGGAAAAGCCCCCTCAGATAATCTCCATTATCATTTATTAAAGGTCACAACCAAATCATGTCCCCAAGTGCCACATCCACACTTCAAACCCCTTTTAAAACTTTTAACTCCCTCTAAAGGGGTATTACATACATGTGTTAAATAGAAGTGTTTCTATAAATGCACAGATAGAAAAATAACACCCAGGTGAAGTCAGTTACCTGTTCCACCTTTATGTCATACTCTCCATGGACCTTTTTTCCACGAAAAGCCTTGGCCCTGCAGAAAAAAAAAAAAGACAGAAAATCAAGGATTTATATCTCTGTAATTAGTGTCTATAGAAAACTTCCTTTTTCCCTTCAATGTCTTGAAAACACACAAATATACTAATTAAAATGCACAAATATACTAATTAAAACACACAAATACTAATTAAATCTACCTGCTGCACATGCACAATTCCCCTTCCTTGCCATCCTTGTACTCCCCTCTCACAGTATTTTGTAAGGAAAAGCACAATGTGGTTGCCAGCACTGAAGTGAAAATGCCCTGGAATGATGGAACATCCTGAAATACCCATTTCCCAGCTGGTAAATAATAGAAAAGCAGTCCTGTTAGCCAGGTACAATCTGGCTCTCAAAGTCAGCAATGCCAGTGGAGATTCATTTCCATGTGAACAACCTCCTAACAACCACTCCTGTTCAGCTTTATCCACACAGGTCTTTTAGAAAAACTGGTTTATTTGGAACACTGTGCTTGGGAACTTTACATTGTCTTTAAGGTATCAGAGCACTGGAGACTGTGGTGTCAGATATTTGAGTGTCTGGCTGGTTTCCCAATCAGTTTCCCTTTCTCCAGACTGACTTGATACAAAATAATTAATGTGAAAGGAGAGTTTATGAGCAATTATTATCCACCAGGATTGCTGTGATAAAACAGAAGTGAATTCACTGATCCAGGCCCTACAAATAGAATTTTAAGAATCCATCCCTTGTATCCCTCAGGCGAATCTATCTGCTTTGGACTAAAAGAGAATTTCAACAAAAAAGATAAATCTGTTGATAAAAAGGAATTGTTCTAACACTCTGACATTGTTGAAGGAATATGGGATCAGCCTCTCTGTGTTTTCTTTGCTCAAGACAAAGCTTAGAGTACAGAGTAGAGTTCCCTGCTTTTATTTTCTTGTATAAGGAAAAATTTGCTGCACAATTCAAAACCAGAACATCATTTCAAGCGTTAAAGAAGAGCAGCTTTGTCCATTCCCAACATCCAACAAAATGCTCTTTTATGACATGAAATCTACCTCAACCATGAAAGCAATGTCAATACATATATTAATGATTTATTTCACTGTGGTTTCAATAGCGGATCACCAAAAATTTCCCAATAATCAAATAAAAACACTGCCTTGAGCAGCATTTCATAAGGACTAAAGATATTTCTTAAGGATATAAATAATGGATGGCAGAAGTGTTTATCCTGAAATCACACTCTAAAATATTGCCCAACCATAAACATGCAATTAGGAGGAAGAAAACAAGGATGAAAGAACTCATATTACTGTTTTTTAACTGTATTTTTGCAATAAATATATAGGAAGGATGAAGTTTGAAATCCATTGTTCTGTTCTAGGAGGTGCACACTCAGTGTAACCAAGTATTTTTGCCAATACTAAAAGCAGAACTTAAATATAAACCTGATTTATGGAAATATCATTGATCACTGGATCATCTTTCCAAATTTGTTTTGGAATCCCATAAAGAGGAATGTGAGCATCACCTCTTGAAAGCTCTGGAGATTTTGGACATGTTTTATGGGAAAACCCAGAAGATTTGTGCCAGAGCAGGGAGGAAGGTCTCAAAGCTCACACCAACTCAGCTCACACCAACAGACACCTTCAATGCCTCTCTGAAAAACTAAAGATTCTCCACTGCAAAAAAAAAAATACTCCAAACTCCAATTCTGGTCCCCATGAATCTAAAATCATTGTCCTGGTTGGATTCTGCTGGGAGCAGGATGAGCTCCTGGGTTTTAGCTCTGATGCAGCAACAGGTGAGGTAAATGCATTATTGGACATCAAATGACACAGCCAATTTAAAAATAATTATCTTGGCTATGTTGTAGTGAAGTGGCCTCTTGGACACTGAAAAATCAGTTTAAATACTCTGTTTCTTCAAATTCAAATGGTAACTTGGCCATCCAGAGATTAAACCTCCCCCAACATCTGCCCTAAAAAATATCAGCAACTTCTCTGAGAGAAGAAATGGAACTGGGAAACCACAGAGAGCCTCAGACAGACACTTCTGCTCTTTACTTCAACCCACTGCACATATGTGTTAGTGAGATAACCAAAATATTCATTAACTGTTAATTAGTGAGGTGTTATTCCTCTAAAGTCAGTCTTCCTACTTAAACATGAGGCAATCTCTAAAGGGCTAAACTCTGGCACAATTCACATTTCAACAAATGACTTCAGCTCTGAAAATAAACAGGAGTAGTCAGGGCTGAAGTTAAGCAATCTGAGGCTCAAAAACAAACCTGACAGTCAATCATTTAAAGAGAATCAATTTCACTGCAGCTTTAGCTAACAGCTTTTATAAAAATGTATAATATTCCATAATATTCTCCAAATGTTGAGCCACAGACTGCAAGAATTTATCTTGGTATCTCTTAAAAATAACTGAAAGTTTCATGACTAGAACAAAGTCTGAGAATTACTTAGCATGAGTTTGTTGTGAAACAGAACCCAGTTTTCACTTTATTTACTCTACCTAGGAAATTCAGCCGTGCCCTGCTTGAATAATTTCTCATTTTCAATAAAAGAAAGAGGCAGTCCTAGCATAATGACATTCATTATGGTAATTTATTTTTTATTTTAACTGAGGAGAGCTGAGGAGTGAAATGGTTTGGTGTTATTGATTTACAGAATTCCACTCAATTGTAGTTTAAAATTCCTGGTAAACCTTATTCCTCTTGGCATGGAGTGTGGAATGGCTGTAACCAGCTCTCAGAGCCCTGAGGAGGGTGAGGTGAGGTGAGCAGGAGTGAAATTAAAAACCAAACATGCCCCAAACCAGGTAACACTTGTGTGCTGGTGTTGATTAATTGTTAATAATTGTTATAATAATGATTAATAATTGTTGAGGATTTTTTGCATTGTAGGTAAAGAAGAAAAGGAAGGAAATGATCCACCTGAAACTCCAGCCCTGCTTTCCAAAGCCCACAGAGAGAGCAGAGAGCTGTGGGAGGGATGCTGCCCATTGAAGGCACTGTCATGGCCCCTTACAGTCAGAGTCTGTTCAAAATACCTGAAATATTGATGCATTTCTTGCTTCACAATTCATTTTTAAAATTAAACCACCAGAGAATATGCAGCTGCCATAGAGGCAGCCTGACATGAACTCACTCCACTCACTGAACTTTGGCAAGGACAGGGAACGAAGAGAATCATTAAAGGTGTTTCAAATACATAAAACCCCCTGATTTATTTCCCTGCACAGCAGATTTCCCTGGCTCTGGGACAGCACAGGTAATTCCAGCATGTTCCATGGCTCACACTCCCAGCAGTTCTGTTTGCTGTTCATCATCCAGCTGGTGAAATGCCCTCTCCAATGCCAGCACAGCCAGGCAAGGACACAGGGATTGCCCTTCAAAGTCACCCACCCTGGGAGGTGACAACTCACAGAAACCCCCACTGAAATTTGATTTATTTCATACAAACAGTTTTTTCCCCAGCGTGCCAGGTAGGACATGATTGATGCACTTCTTCACTCTCAGTCCAGCATTTTGAAGGGGAAAATAAACTGCTCATTAAAAAAAATAAAATAAATAAAAGTGCTTCTGCCAATATGTCTGAGGCTTCATGGTGTCTCTGTACCTGAAATCACTGCGTCGAATATTTCTATACCAGAGCTGTCAATCATAACAGATGGAAAGAGAATTCCTGGGAACAAAGGCAAGAATTCCTGTCCTGGTGCACCTCAGCACAGTCCCCGCAGCTGGCCTGACCCTGGCACTGTCACAGCTGTGATACTCTGATATTCTGGCAGGATGTAGCATTTCTCTGTCACTGAGCTGCCCATTTCATAGAGGATCTCGAGGGCACAGACACTCCAGAGCTCAGACTGAGCAGGAACCACTGCTCCTCTTCTGCAAGGATTCCCCTCCCTCATTTCTGCAGCCTGGAGCAAAAAACTTTGTTAAAAACTTGCTTAAACCCCATACCTCCTGCCTGCACCCTCATACTCCTCCCCAGGAATGGCCAAACTCCTGAAAAGCCACAGGAAACACTCCTCAGTGGAGCCTTTCCCTGCCCAAAGAGATTCAGCTCTAGAACCTTATTTAAAAATAACCCACAGCCTAGCTAGAAATAAAGAACACAATTTTATTAAGCATTATTAATTATTCCATTTCCCTGTCTGGGCTGCACACAGCCCTTGTTACAAAGATGGGTTTTTTTTCACAACAGTTTTATGTAGTGCCTTCAGAGGCTTCCATAACCTCCAACTCAATCCCTTGTTTTACTCTCCTAATTTATTACCAACCCCTCCTTTTTTAACAAGTTCTCCCATCCCTTGGCATGGATCAGATCCCCTCTACGCTGATCATTTAAACTGAACAGAGCCATTTCATTCTGTCCAGCCCAAGGATCATCTTTGCTGCTTTAATCTGGAGGGTTTCTGTTTTCTGGAGCTACTTTAATCTGGAGGGTTTCTGTCTGTCCCTCTGCTCTGTGCCTGAGCAGTGTTTTTTTCACTGGAGATGAGATGCAGAGAGGAAAGTGCCTCCTACTCCTCAATGTCTCCGTTGAACTGAAATTTTCTGGCTCTTTAGAACAGCCTGCTCAGCTGAAAATGCCTCATTTTCGGCCCACTCAAGGTGAAACAAGTCCTCTTTCATGCCCAAACACCAGTCTGCCTTGCTGGTAATGTCTCCAAACCCCCCACCTCCCATTATGTAATATTTACCATTAGCCCATTACTTCCCTGCAAGATTTATGGTCACGATGTAACTTCTGTGAGCTCCTTTTTTTTTTGCAAATTGGATGACAAACGAGAGTATTTTTAACTGTTCATTCCCTCATCAGCAGAAGCCCCAATACGTGATGCAACATTTTCTAACCTTTTCCAAATCTGTTAGACTCATTAGGACAACTACTACACTTTCCCAGGGCTGGGGTCATAAAAATATTTTGTACTCATGAGATGAACAGAAAGTTCCAACTTTTCTACAGGAAAACACGGCCAGCCTAATTACGAAATATTTCTGTTCTCAATCCAGCTTTTATTGGTGCTTGGTGCTCAAGCCTCAAACTGCATCTTCTGCACCAGCTGCCCTGGATTCCTTATCTCCTGGAGTAAATGTAACAATAATCCAAGATAAAGTAGCAAATTTTGGCATTTCCCTACCAACTAAGGAGTCCGTTCTTTCCATTTCATCTGCTGATAACCAAGATAAAGGAGTACAAACAGTCATTGAGCAACCCTGCTTAGAAAGGAATTATCCTGAGTAAGTGGCAAAAATGTGCAGCCCCTGGTGAAGAGTTTGTGACAGGTAAAACCCAAACCAGCTAGAAGGGTAATCTAGCATAATCTAACATAAAAGGTATGTTAGTTTCTTTTTTTTTTCTTATTGAGGTAAAGAAAATAAAGTGAATCTGAGGACTCCACAGTGCCAGGAGGTCATTTCTGGCAACATCTGAAAAGCCAGATAAACCAGCATGGGGTGAAAGAGCATCTGAGACTGAATCCAATCCAGTTCTTCATCAGAAATGCATCTGCCTTTTAATTTTTCTGTTTATTCCAAGTTCTCCAAGATGTTTCAGATGTTTGTGAGGAAGACATGGGACCCTGTGAGGTAAATTTGAATCGTTTATGCCTGGAGACAACACAGTGTTACTTCATATATAACGTGTTGGACTATGACATTGTTGGACTTTTTACCTCTGAGGATCCTGAATTTAATACAGAAACTGTACCTCAAAAACCTCTCTGAGGTCCTGAATGAACCACTCAGAGGGAGGAAAGAAAGAGGGGGAAGATGCAAGTCATGCACTCCCACTAACATCACATTACAGGAATATTTGAGGCCTCATTTGAACAAAAAGGCAAAATAATCAGTGTAAAACAGCATTTGACATTTAAAGTTTTTTTCAGGCAGCTGAAACGTATGTTCTTATGTTTATACCCAAGACAACCACGTGCTGCCTTGTTTTTTGGGTTTTTTTGGGGGGTTTTGTTTTTGAGTGGATCAATCAGAAAACCTCCTCTTGGCTTAGCACCTGCACAGCTGCAGGAAGGAGAGGAGTTCATGGCTTTTGCTGCCCTCTCCTGTAGGGAGAAATGCAGATGAGATTGGCTGAAGGCTGGTTTCCAATCACTGACTAACAGATCCACGATCAAACCCCTGCATTTCCTGCCTCCTCCTGGGCAGGAGTCACAGGGAGGAGGTGGTTGAAAATATTGGGAATATTTCAGTGCTCAGGGATGGGTGACAGGCACCAAAGGCATGAACTCAACTTGTAAATTGCTTCAATCTGCCAGAAAAAGCACAATAACAGACCAGTCAGAACACTCTCCATGTCTTTCATGCAGCTCACAAAGAAATTAATCACTGGCATCCAATGGATTAAATTACTGCTAATTCCTGATGCTTTCTATGATCCTCTGCTTTGCAGGTGAATTAATGAATGTTTTCAAGGTGGGGTTTTTTTCTCACTCATACACAGAGTTTCCACTGGTCTCATGAGTCTCCTCTGACTCCGAACATGGATCTGAAAGCTGGGTGGTTCTTCCAGAGCAATGTCCCCTCCTCAAGAGAGGGAGAATTTCATGCACTGTGCTCAGCAGAACACAAAAAGAATTTATCAGTTATTACGGAAGAACGAGCCTCAGAAAAATGCATTTTCAGAGGAAAGTCCAGAATGCTGCCACAAAAATTCAATTACTCCAAGATATTCAAGTCCTAATAGCCATGGGAATTACATTGAACAGATAATTCTCTGTGCAAATGGATACCAAGAAAGTAGAAAAGGTTTTTTTCCAGCATCACCTTCTCACGGTTTTCAAGCTTCCCAAGTGTGTTAGAAAACTAAACTCACCACCTTGTAGTTTAATATTACACCTTGAAATACAACCACATAATTTTGTCTGTACTTCAAATATCCATGCTTGGTGTATCGATTTCATTATTCTCTAAAAAGCCAAATAACCAAGAGCCTGTTTTGAGGGTTTTCAGCTTCTCATTACAGATCAGGGAACAACAGAATTTTCCAGTACTGCTGCTTAGTAAGCTGTGTTTTCCACAACAATAAATTGGCACCAGACACAGACACTACATCCCTTCCTCAGGTGAGCCTGACTTTGGGAATATGGACTTTAAAAATTCCTACACAGAAACAGCCCATAAAGCTCAAAGGCAGGTAAATGTGTTGGGATCTGTAACACAAAACAGAGCCCAGGGTGAGGAAGTGACAAAGGGGAAGCCACCAGAGATGAGAATGAACTTTGCTGACAGTGGTGTCTGCCACTTTATTTGCTCGTGGTGCATCTAATCAGGAGCTGAATTAAAACCAAAAAATCTCTGTCAGAGAGAGGCACACTCATTTTGATGTAAGTATGCAATGAAATAATACAAAATCCCACAAAAATGGTTCACACCCTCCTCATCATTTGTACAGCAAAAATGAGCCAAGTTTGCAGTGCCTAATGACCACTGGGACCAGAGAAGCTCCAACTCTCCCCAGTGTCTGGTGCAGAATTACTCCAGCCAAGGTCTGCAGCACTCAGGTCACATCCAGCCCCTGCCCTGGAGGAACCTAGAGCACCCCAGCTTTGGGATTTGGGAATGCAGCAGAGTCCCCAGAGGTTCTGCTGCAAACCCCCAGCACCCCGAGCTCTCCCAGCTGTGAGGAGCAGAGGCTGTGCTGGGCATGGGCTGGGATCCCAACAAACCTGCCCTTCCCCTTCCCTCTTTCATGCCTTTTTTTGCACAGCCAAGTGCTGCCAGATCTGAGATTTACTGCTAAAACATGGCAGTGTAACAGGCATGGAGCAACTAAGATGTCTCTTCTGACACACATGAAGCAAGAGTTGCAATAATTACATAACTGAAGGATTCAGGTCCATAGTTTTAGGATCTGAATCCTTCAATTTTGAAGGATTAATTTACATAGGATTAATTCCCCCCATGCCTACAGGGGTGAGAACAGGACCTCTCTGTGTTCTTTTTTGCACACAACAGCAAAGCCTCTTCCAAAATCTCAGAGGTTTAAGTAGGGCTGATCTTTGCCTGCTCATTCTCTGAGGGAATTTCACACAGCCCTTAGCCCAGGGTGCCCAGGAGATGAACTGGACCCAGCTCATCCTGTGGGATTCACTTGTGGTCCCCCAGGAGATGAACAGGACTCAGCTCATCCTGTGGGATCCACCCAGGGTGCCCAGAAGATGAACAGGACTCAGCTCATCCTGTGGGATTCACCCAGGAGATGGACAGGACCCATCCCATCCTGTGGGATTCAATTGTGGTCCCCCAGGAGAAGGACTGGACCCACCCAGTTCATCCTGTGGGATTCACCCAGGAGATGGATTGGAACCAGTTCATCCTGTGGATCCACCCATGGTCCCCCAGGAGATGGACAGGACCCAGCTGATCCTGTGGATCCATCCTTGGCCTCCAGGAGATGGACAGGACCCAGCTGATCCTGTGGATCCATCCTTGGCCTCCAGGAGATGGACAGGACCCAGCTGATCCTGTGGATCCACCCGTGGTCCCCAGGAGATGGACAGGACCCAGCTGATCCTGTGGATCCACCCGTGGTCCCCAGGAGGCTGCACGAGGCCGTGGTCTCCTCCCTGCTGCTGGATCCCTGTTCACCCCCAGGGCTGCAGTGCCTCACCTGGAGAAGGGGACGGGAACGCTTTTCCCATGGAGGAGCTGCCATTTGGCAGAGCCCCCCGGAGCAGCCCTGGTTATGTAAGAGCCCAATGTGCAGTTGGTTACTGGGAAATATTTTCACTTGTGAATTTACAACTCTGGGCAGGGACGATCCTCCCGGCGAGTAAACAATGACAGCGCTCAGAGGGAGAATGTGTTCCTGATTATCCCACAACCATCCTGTTGGGACACAAGCTCAGGGTGTGTTGAAAAGCTCCTGGAGCTGCAGTGTCCATCCTGCAAGCCTAGGAAAGGAAGGCTGCTGCACTCAGTCTGCTCTGCTACTGCATCCACACAAATTAGTCTGTGGCTCTAGCAGGGATTGCTTCCAGGCAGCTCTGCTATCGAAATCCCACACAATGGCACTCTGCCAGCACCTTCTCAAATCCTTCTCTCTTTTACTGGTGACCAGGGAAGAAACTAGAGCAGACAAAATGAGCAAGTAATGCCTCAGATCCTAACGGCACAATAGAAAGGAAATTCACCAGGATTCGCAGACACGGCCATTAATTCTCCTAAAAGCAAGTCTGTGAATCTTTCTGACTACATTAGATTTTCTGTCTTTTCTCCTCTTCTCCTCTTTCACTTTAGGGGTTCTTTCTTAACCCCACAGTAGTTTTCATGACTTTCTG
Source organism: Sterrhoptilus dennistouni (assembly GCA_013397095.1). NCBI lineage: Eukaryota > Metazoa > Chordata > Aves > Passeriformes > Zosteropidae > Sterrhoptilus > Sterrhoptilus dennistouni. The sequence continues at coordinate 320,842 of VWZU01003030.1, read as the reverse complement.
AACCAACCCCTATTTTCCATAGTAACCAGAACACACCTGGTGAGCATTGGATTCATTAACTTCACTGCAGGCTCCTGCAGTCTCACTTTCTCCATTCTCATTAATTACTTATCCTGTTCCATTGCCCAGCAGATAATTTAAAGAAAAAAAAAATAAAAAAAGAATGGAAGAAAAAAAAAGGAAAAAAATTAAAGAAAAAAAAAATTGCACTGTCGAGTTACAGACAGAATCTGAAGTATTATTGTGTTTTGTTTGAGGCTATTTTTAAGATTTCTTATTAGTGGATCTCATTTTTTGGATAATCCAGCCATAACATTCACTAACAGTGTGAAGCCAAAAAGGGCAGATTCCTTTATGAAGATTTAAGGGCAACCAAAGTCAATCTTAGGGACTTTTAGTAAAGATTTTTGTGGGTTTGCGCATTTCTTCTAAATCCATTTCACATTCAGCTCAACCAGGATTACCCAAGACAAAAATCCCCCATTTCTTTCCATGAGTTTGTATCTCCAGCCATTCCAGACTTCACTTCTTTCCCAGGAAAGGGAAGCAAAGCCAACCAAGCCCCATTTCTGCGATGTGTGTGTTTTTTAGGGAATAACAAATCCCTGGAGTGAATTTGAGCTCCTGCCCCTTTGCCTCACCTACATCCAGTCCAGCAGTGCCATCTGCCGGGAGCTGCAGCTCTGGGAAATCACTGCCAAAACTACCCAAATTTGGAGTGCTTGCACCAATTTGTCGACCTAATTGCTAATTAAAAAGTCATGGTGGTTTAATTTTAAACCGTAATATTAATGGCTGTAAATAAAATCGGAGCGACCGAAGGTAATTTGAGCAGTAATTTCCATTTATTCGCCATCGCCACCCATTGAGCTCTAATTCTACCTCTGCAGGATTTCAGAGGGAAGGGAAGGAGCTGAGGTGATTTCTCAGCTGGACCTTAGGTCAAAATTAAGCAAATGAACTTTTCACAATCCAAGTTTTAACAAGACACACGGGTGCAGAGCTGGCATTGACCAAAATCCATCTCTGCCTTTTGCTTTTACATTTCACCTCAGTTTGAGACACAAAAATTCAAAACTATACAGAAAAAACCATTCACAAATAATTATTGATTAAAATAATAATAACTAGGTTAGATTACCTAAAGTCTTCTGTCTTCCAGCAGAGTAAATCTCACTTTTTAAGTTATGCCAGGGGTGGAGAGCCTGGACCCCCACTACTGCAGTGACTCCTGGGCCTGCTCTGCCTGGGACACAGCTCCTGGAAAAACTCCACATTGGACAGGGAGGGGTGGAGGGAAAGCAAAGCAGAGCCTTGTGCTCAGAAATGAACACAAGGCAGGTCTGAATGCCGAAAAACTGAGACAATGAAAATGGGGAAATTCTCAGCACCGGTTTATGATGATTTTTTTGCATCACTTATCCAAAAGAAAGAAGAGGAAACACAAGTTTGGTTTATCATCAGGTATCTACATGGGCAATAAAGAATTCAGCAAAATTACCCAGTTTTCATCATCTGTAAGAGATTAAATCTTAATTTGAAGTGTCCTCATCTTGCCAGCAGCCCTCAGAGCAGCCAGGACAGCTGGGGACAGGGACACACTGATGGCTGCAGCCCTGCCCCTCCCCATCTTCCCTTCCTGACTTTCCCTCAAATTATCCCCAGCACACATTCCTCGTGGCAGGAGAATGTGTCTGAAACAACTCAGAACCCCCAAATCCAACCCGGAAGGAACAGACTGAGGTGAGCAGCTCTGCCCAAAGCTGTGTTAATTCCTTGGTGGGCCTGACAGAACCCAGAGGAGCATTATTGCACTTTCAGACACAACTCCCAGCTGGAAAAAACACCTCGGACACACCTCCACAGCCACAAATTGGGCTGTTTTCTGCACTTTGCTGCTGCAGAAGAAGATAATTGGGAGGGTTTGGTATCGACCTTTCTCTCAAAGATGCCTCTAATGACACCTGACACAAGCCCCAGCACAGCCAGGAGGGCAGAGCAGCTGAAGGAATGGGAATTATTGTGTTCAAATAATTCCCAGCCCAGCAGGACTGCGAACATCCTCTGCATCCCAAGGGCTGGGCTGGGACTGAGAGACAGGGACAGCCAAGGGAGGGAAGGCTTTATGAATCTTCCTAAATTACAGCTTTTTATAAAAACATTCTCCAAAGGCAGCGGGATGAGGCTTCAAAATTCCATCCTTTCCATGTGAATCCCCATATTTTGAGCCTCTTTCCTGGACTGACAGCTCAAAGGAAGCAGGTTTTTAAGGGCTTAATTCCAACCCACAATATTGTGATACTTGGATTAATCTGCAGTTCCAATATGAGGCATTGCTTGGTTTTCACTTTCCTGAGGGTTTGTTTTGGTGCTATCCCCCAATAAAAGGGATCAAAACTCTCTGTCTCATCCCTGGATTCACAGTTTCTCACTCCTTCTCCCTCCTTTCCCCTCACGTATTTAAGAGCTGAGAGCTTGAACCCTTCTCAATCCCAGTGTTTATCCAAGGTTTCCATTCCATTATCACACATATCTTTTTTTTTTTTTCCTGCTCTCATTTTCCTGCAAGACAATCTCCAATTATTTATCCTATTTGCCTTGGATGGAGTAGTCCTGGCAACCAAGTTTAAGCAGACTCCAAGGACTAGTGGTGTCTTGAGATGAAATTCCTCCCTCGAATCCTGCAATATGCTCCTTTCTGAGCATAGGCAGAAAACCCATTAACCTGAACAGATGGGAGGTAGTCTGTGGGCAGGCAAAAGCTGTTGGAGCAAAAACTTAGAATACAAAAAAAAAAAAGAAAAAAAAAATCTGACTCACAGGCCTGATAAGAATCACAGGATTGGCATCAGAGATCCCCCAATTTTAAGAGGAAATGTGTATTTAAAAGAAAACAGATGCATGATTCTTTATTTTGTTGACTCCCCACAAAGGAAGGGTACCCTGATTTGCTTGAAAGGAGAACTGGGATCATTGTTTACTAAAGCTTAAACCCTAATTAAAAAAACAACACCAAGAGAGTAAATGGAACCCCTCTCCACAAACACTCCATGGTCTGCTGCTCAACCTCCCAGCAAAGGCACAGAAAAAAAATATCCACAATGATGAGGAATTTTTTTTTTCAAACCTGTTATTCCAAGGCTTTAGTTTTCTGCTTAATTGGGACTTCTCCTGGGCTTCTCATTCCCAATGGAATTCATCCCAGAGTGCCCAGGGCATAATTCATGGAATTATCCACAGTGTGATAGTGACAGGATGGAGAGAAGGACGCAGGGGGAGGAAGGAGTTTGGAAGGAAAGCACCAGTAGAAGAAAACAAGACTGAAAAGTGATTTTTCTTGCTGCCCTGAGAAGGTTTGTGCTGTCAGTGGAGCAGCAGGGAGGCAGGGACAGGTAAGGACAGACTCAAACTTTAATTGGCAGCAGGGGTAGGTGACCTTAAAGAAGCACAGAAATGGATCCACAAAATCCACTTTGGTGCAATTCATAATTCCCCATAAATAACACAGTTCTACGTCTTGTTAGTAATTCCTTTTAATTTTTTAAATAGATACTTTTATATACAAAGAACATTTCTATATTTTTGTATCTGTAGATCAATGTAAAATATATTTATATACTGTATGTATTTAAACCCCTTTTTTATTTATAAATTTCAGTTCAATATAAAACCAATTTCCATAACCTAGTTCACTATGGTATCAATGTTCCTCACTCTGAAAAATACCAGACTACAAAAGGAATATGCTAATATTTCCTTATTGAATTTTTAGCATTTTATCTCACTATAAATTCCTAAATTAAAACTAGATAGGGCAGGAAAATCATTGCAAAAACACAGGTCATTTAATGAATAAACAGAATGCAAAAAAAAACCCCTAAAATTGCAGTTTTGGAGGCACAGGGGAACAAGAAGGTGCCTGTAGGAAAACTGACTGAGATAAAACAGTTTATTTTCCTCTACACAAATTCCTCTCTCAATTAAGAAAAAATGTCATTACTTAAAACAAACAAACAAACAAACCAAGATTCTTTTTCAGCTGGAAGAAATATCAATACAAAGTTTTGGTTAGGGAATACACGAAACCAAAATGATTCTGTTCCCTTATCAACACATGGCTAAAGCTACCACGGGCCTGAGACACTCTCAGAACAGAAAGTCAAGTTTGCCCAACACAAAGAGAACTCTTTAAAATACTCCATGACATTCCCAATCATTTACACCAGGGATATGAATTCCACAAGAAAAATATTCCTGATTGCTCAAGGTCATTTGGGTCAAAGGATGAATGAAAATCTGAATGCAGGTGGTTAATTTATGGACCCATAAATGCTCTCAACAGACTTCCCTGGCGCTGAAAATCATAAATCTCAGTGGTGTATTTATTATTAACACTGTCATTTGATGAGAATTTAATTTACAGCAGGTGAGAATGGGGAATAGAGAAAGGATTCTACATGGTAGCACTGGAGGAAACGTAAGTTTTGAAATAAAATAAGAAAATTGAACAGCATTTGGCTTCCTTCTCATAACTCATGTATTTTAAAGGCTCACACATCCCAGTAAAGTGGCAGTTTTTCAGAGAATTTATTATTTCTGCAGGCTGAGGCTTGGCAGAAGTGGCAGCATTCTGGTGGGCATCAATGATCCAGACAAAAAGGATCACCTCTATTTTTCATTACTGCCACGACTCTGGGGAGTTTTATCTTCCCTGGGATGAAAAAGGAGGAATTTACTCAGCAGAAAGGCCGTTTCTCACTCTGTGTTCTCCCCAAACACAATCAAACACAATTTCTGTCACGGCTTCAGCTCCAGGCTGGAGACTGGAGATTCCAGAGATGCAGGAATTGTGTGCACAGTCACAAAAATGGGCTGATTCCCTCCTTCTCTGCCCAAATTTCCCAGCCTTTTCCAGTGGGATCCCTGTCCCAAGGAGCCCACAGCCCTAAAAGCAGGAGCTGGTTATTCCTATTTATTCCTGCTCCAGCCCCTGGTGCTGCTCTCAGCTCTCTCTCCCAGAGTTTATATTGTTCATCTCATGTGGGACAAGGCGGGTTCTGCGCTGAGCCCCCCTCACCACAAAGCAAAATTTCACCAGAATGTATTCCCTAAAAATCCCAAGCATCCCTCAGATCCCACTGGCTTTCAAAGCTGAACATTAGATGAGAATTTAGCTATTAATTACCACTCTTTTATAATGCCAGCATCACCTTCCAAAATGCCATCACCCTTTGCCTCAGCCTGGAACCTAAAAGCACCATTATTTCATGCACAAATATCTTTATTGTGCTAGAAAATGTAAAGAAAACCCTCAAATCTGCTTGACATGAGAATTATCGGCTCCAAACCCTCCTCTGGCTACAGAATCCACACAGCAAGGCATTCCTAAGGATGGAAAGTCTTGCCTAAGCCAAGTTGGGAAGGTCTCCTTGCTGTTGGAGAAGTCCTTTTGCATGTGATTCCACAATTATGGCCAGAGCTACATTTGCTTTGACCAGAAGAACGTCAGCACAGGTGGCACTGTAGAAAAAAAAGCCCAGAGAGAGAAAAAAAGCTGAAAGGAAATTTAAAAAAAAATGCAGAGCAAAGTGTGGCTTGACAAAGCTCATTGTTGCTAAAAGGGACAGGGACAAAAGGAGCCTCAGCCGGTGCCAATCCCTTTGGAATGTGAGCAGGAGGGATTGCAGGGATGCTGGAAAAGCTGGTGACTCATCCCTGCTCCCTCTGCTCTGTGCTCTGAGAGGTTTCAATTCCTTTCTCTCCATTTTTACATCTGGCCACGAGTGTGGTGTGAGCTGATGGAGGCACCTGATAAAATCCAGGCACACGAGCGCTCTGCTTCAACCCCTGGGCACAGCAGCATCCAGGGCTGCCAGGTGCCACCTTTTATCTTCTTTTCTTACCAGGGTGGGGATTATTATACAAGAAGGTATTTCTTGTTCAGACTCAGATGTTTATTAATCCTTATCTATGTTACAGTCTCACAAACCATGAGTTCTACAGCACTATGAGCTAACAAACTAAAAATGGCCCCCATCTCTCTCTCTACAAGGCCTTTTAAGAACAAACGGTCCAATTATGAAATGACACCTAAATTATTTTTACTTTTAACCCAATAACCAACCACCCGTGGCCTCAATGTGGATTTTTCTACCCAATTACAAAAAACCACCTTGACCATGAAGAAGAAGGCGAAAAGGAAGGACTGGCCTCTGCCCTAAATCCTCCATCTTGCTTTATATCTCTATTACTGTATTCTAAACCCTTAAACTCTCAGTTTTCCCCCTGTGACATCACACACTTCTATCCAAACTCCACCCCCACAATCCCAGTGCTGTCACTCAATTTTGGGAGCCTTTTCCACGGCCTCAGGTCAGTGCAGTGTTTGCTTGGGGGTCAGTGCCTGTGCGCACAGAGAGTCTGAAATCCTCACTGCCCAGGGCTCCAACAGCCAGGGATATTTCACATCTTGTCGATGCATTTTAAATCAGCAAATTTGTTCCATCTTAAGAGAGAACAACTGTTTGTCTTCCCCTGAGGATGTGAATGGATCCAAGTGAGTTTCACACCAATTTCCTTTCATTTACAGCCACACGGTCTTATTAAAGCTCAAATAGCACAATGGAATTACCAGGAAAAAAACCCCAACAACCACACCCTTTAGAAAACTAAATTTATGCCAAGTCATCTTTAAAACATCCTAAACTCTTCTAAGAGAATCAACTTTATAATCTAAAGAATTTTTTCCTATAATGCAAAAAATATTTTAAATGGATTTAAGACCAACATTTGCTAAATGATGGCCTTCCGGATTTGGAAGAGGATGTGGATTTGCCTGTTCTGACAGCTGCCATATTTTAATTTATTCATTACAGAGGAGCTGTTGTCACAGAGAATGGCCAAGGCCACGGGCTGGCACTGCCTGGCACACAGGGTTGGGCATCTCCTGCCAAGAGAAGGTGCTCCAAGAGGTTTTTGGAGTGGGAATTAAAAAGCAGAGTACTCAGAATTTACCAAAAATGGGTTGAATTTCAAGTCCTGAAACCCCTGCAATTATTAATCACACTAAAATTCTTTTCTCTCCAAGCCCTTTCCTCCACCTGTGTCTATAGTGAGAGCAGCTGAAGGAATGTATTTTTTATTTCCAGGCATCAAATGACATAAGAATTTCCTCAAAAACATTAATAAAACCCCCACAGAGATCCAGAATCCAGCACTACCGGTACCTCTGTAACAAGAGGACCCATACTAGAAACAGTGAAACAAAAAATTAAACGGCTCAGAACTGATGTAATACACAAATATCTGCTGGTACATGGGCTCACAATAATATTTTATCTTGAATTTGTCAACAGCTGAAATAATTGGTGGTAACAAATGATGGATTATTCCATGGATTATTATTACATTGCTGAATTACAAAAGGGAATTCTGTGTGTCTATTCTGTATCCTTCATCTTCCCTTCCTTTCCCAGCACATCTCCAGGGGGACTTTTCTTGAGGATTTTGAAAAGAACAATATTTAATTTCCAGGGTGACATTTTTCCAAAATACTGTTTTGTTGCTTTTTTGCCTTCCTGACTTAATTATTTTGCAATAACACCGAGTAATTTTTGTGCAGCCAGCTTTGTCACTCTGTAATTACATCAAATGCCTACAAATATTACAACTGCAGATACATTGCAATTTAGAAACCTCTCATTTACAGAAAGTGTTGCAATTCCTTCAAGAGCATTGTTCCATTGATGTTAAACAATTGCTACTTTCTAAAAGCAGCACGAATAAAAATGGGGAGAAAATCCAAGGTGTGTTGCCAGTGGAAAAAGCCAGGCTTTTTTTTGATATCCCCAAATCCAGCAAATGTGGATTTTAAAAGAAAACTGCAGTCCAAACACATCCTTCCACACTGACTTCACAGAGAATATTGGTTATTATCTTTATTATATATTACTTTGAATATGTTAAAATCATCCATCTGGTGAATAAAATCACGTTGCTTTCTTGCACCATTTAATTCAGCCATCAGTCTAATTGCACACAAAGGTTCTGGAAATAGATGATGGCCTTTGCAAGAAGAGATGAATTCACTTACACACTCTGAGTCAACTGGAAGGGATTGAGCCTCAAGTTACGCAAGTCACAAACGCAGCTGAAATCCTGATTTCACATCCATACTTCCACAGCCTGCATACACACACCCCCTGTGTACAGAGAGATGCAAATCACTTTATTCCACTTCTCCAAAAGCTCCTGTGTGGCAAAGACAGGGAGATCTTCTGTCAGTGAACTGTGCGCAGATTGACTCCTGAGTGAGGAGGAAATTAAATCCTCCCTGAAGGAACAGTCATAACTGTGCATTATTACATGGAAAAGAAGGGCCACACGTGAAAAATAAAATAAAATATGCACTCAGACATGAATCATGGACTCATATTCAAAATATCCCCCGGGAATTGTCATCACAAGGCACTGTGAGCTGAATTCAATGCAAACTGTGGGTTTCTTTCCTCCCCTTGCTCACGGAGCTGAATTTTCTGACAGATGGGAGGTGAGTAAGTGGCCGTGGGCTCTCCCTGCAGCAGCTCCCAGAAGGGCCCTGCCCGGTGTCCAGCTGACTCAGACTCTGCCACCTGAGCACAGTTCCAAACTCCAAGTCCATTTGGGCATTTTGCCCAGATGCCAGGCAGAGAACCAAAATGTGACACCAGCTTTGCTGCAGACAATTTGTGTCTGGGACAGAGGGGGAGGATCCATCAGCCGTGTCCAAGCGCAGGGAGGAGCATCCACAGCATTTCTGTGCTCCTGGCACTGTTTGGCTGCTCAGAAACATCGGTGCCAAGGCAGGCAGGGATGAGGCAGCAGGGACAGGACAGGGTGAGCACTGTCCCTCTGTCGTTCTGTCCCTCTGTCCCTGCACTGTCCCTGTTTCACTACATGGGGACACGGTGCTGGCACTGCCTGACACAACCCCAAGGCCTCCATGGTGCCCCTCTCTGCACACCACACATGGAAATTGATGCCTTGGGATTTTAGCTTTTACATTTTTCAGATCCTCTACTGCTCTATGGATAACTCTGAAGCTCCAGAGCCTGTCAGCTGCTGTTCTCGTTTTATTCAGGCACAACAATTCCTCTCCAGGCCTGGAACTCAAGGACACCTCACTGCCTCAGGACCCAAAAAATATAAATAAAAATTAATTGGGGAGGAACAATTTGGGCATCAATGACTTCATTACGTGAAGCTGTAACTGGAGGATTAACCCCTGATATGTAAATGGACCAAACTTAGAATTGTCTGAAAACCTCGTGCCCATTGTCCATGCTGGGTGCAGCCTCTGACTGACCAAGGTGAGCCTGTTGAAGGCCTTTAATAAATCTCCACTTGATTCTCTGAACCTTTCCCAGCCTCTGTTCCAGGGAGCATCAAAATCTCCAGCCTGGAATGGTGCAGGAGGCTGAGCAGTGCAGGACAGGGGAGGCTGCAGTGCCTGGGGGCAGGTGCTGAGTGTCCTGTGGTGTATAAAACTTACCCTAAAAACAGCTCTGTGAGACACTTTTTCATCAACAAAGTTTAGTCCCACCTGAGGAGGGAGGATTCAGAAAGGGCTTGAAGTGGTGGGGAGGAATTGCATCACCACTTGTGCTCCTAATTGGTGATTTTTGTCAATTATGCTAATGTGCTAAATGTATAAAACCTTAGAAGTCTGTATTCACAGGGAGGGGATGGGGAGGTTTGTGGATATTTTTCATGTCTGCCCCTGGATGCCTCCAATAAAGACCAAACTTTATATTACTTTCTATGCCAATATTATCTCAAAAGTTTAGCAAATTAGCATAATTGACAAAAATTATGTGGGAGACTGCAGTGGTGGTGGCATTGCCAAATGTTCTGTGGTGTATAAACCTCACCCTAAAAACCCTTTTTCATCAACAAAGTTTAGTCCCACCAGAGGAGGGAGGATTTAGAAAGGGCTTGAAGTGGTGGGGAGGAATTGCATCACCACCTGTGCTCCTAATTGGTGATTTTTGTCAATTATGCTAATGGGCTAAACTTATAAATCTGTATTCACCATTGTGGGGTGTTTTTGTGGATATTTTCTATTATCTGCTCCTGGAGGCCTCCGATAAAGACCAACCTTTGCATGAGCTCCTATACTAATATTATCTCAAAATTAGCATAACTGACAAAAAAGATTTAGCAAATTATCATAATTGACAGAAATCACCAAGAAATTCCTGAAGAGCTGTTTTTCAGCCTTGGCTCCCAGAAAGAACCAAGACAGGACAGAGGCTTTCTGCCTAGGGAAAAGGTTGGGAAAACTACTGAGAAAACCAGCTACAAATAAATACAACAATAATCTACAGAGCTCCCAATCTCTGTGTGAAGAACACAGAGAATATATTAAAGACAAAAAAAAGGCCAAAATCAATCCAGCACCACTTATTTACATACCCTTCCTCCTGTGTAACATATATTTAGCAAAGAGCTGTGGTGTTTTTGTTCCCTCCCCTGAGCTGTGCTTGAGTCCTGCAGCACGACTTCCCCTGCAGTCGTGCCTCAATTTTCACCATTTAGGCACTCAGGCACACAAGTGCCCAAAAATAAAACAAGTGCTTTTCCATTAGCAGCAGCAGCTGGGAAGAAAAAAAATCAAGCTTTACATTTGAATTTTGCTCAGCAAAGAACAGAGTCGGATCTTTCTACCAACTCTGCTCACCTCACTTGTGTTTTCCTCACACCAGCAAGGACAGGGAATGTTTTGGGTACAAATATGTGATGGTGAATTTAGTTATTGTGAGGTTGTGAAATTGTAAAAGCTGAAGCAGCTGATGAAAACAAACACAGCACACCAAAAAATCAGCCAGAAATCATAAAATTATTAACAATTATTCCAGCTGGGAAAAAGACAAGCTTGTGGATTGTGTAACTGGTAGGATTCTGCTTCTACACTTCTCACTGTGTTGGATAGAATACCCAGAATTAATCTTGATGTTTTTGGACATGTTGTGGGGTGCTTCACACAGCCAAAGTCAGCTCCATCCGATGGGCTGTGTTCAGAACACCTGCACACAAAGTATCAAAAATATCTTTTTTATAGGCTCACACTGAGGAAAGTATGGAGAAATTGTAGTTTGTTTTCTTTAAGTAAGGCTAAGGCCTGACTCGTGTAGTTCAAGAACTAAAATTCTGGCTTTGCAGGTCTGAGTCAGGTAACAAAACCCATTTTATGACATGTCCTGCCACTGGATCTTCAGACTAAAACTAATTATAGTTCTTAAGGTGATAATTTCCCAGTATTATTAATTGCACCTGGCACCTAAGTTATATCAGCTGCACTATCCTGACAAATACCTCCAAAAATCTGTTACCAGTCATATGCTTTTCTCACTGATGTAAGAAGGTATTCACATAGCATGTGTATTTAGACTGATGAATTTCATGCACAAACACACACAGAGTTTTTACTGAAAAAGTTAGTTCAGCTTCCCATAAAAGCCAGTATTTTGTGATCATCTGTAGCCCTGGTAACTTCCTGGGGACTTCCAACTAAATTTGAGGGAGAGATGGAACCTTACAATTCATTTAACTCTGTGAAAACAATACAGGGAAGTATAAAAATACTTAAACCAGCATTTCAAATTTAAGAATTTCATCCCAAATAAGAACACAGAGCCACAAACAGATGCCAAGAAATTGAGTACCTGGTGTTGACTCACTGAATTTCTTTAACGGCTCATAAAACTTCCACGGAGCCTCCTTGTTCCAATTCAAAACAGTCCCACAGCCTGGGGAAAGCAACTGTTGGTGCCACCAACAGATAATGGAGCACACAATAGGAATTAGAAACAACCTCACCCACCAGCCACTGCTCCCCTTGACACATCTCACAGCTCCCTGGCTGGATTTTTGTTTCCAGGTAAAAAATAAAGCCAGAGTAAACAACCTCTCCTTCCCTGCAATTGTTATATCGTGCGTGAATTAGAAATGCTCCCTGAACTTGCCAGCTTTCCCAGAAATTATATTGATGCTTTTATTTCGGTTTTCACTCCCCAGCTGAGGGAATGTGCCCTTCGTAGGTCACCAGAAGTTTGTGGCAAGCCAAGGGTAGAAGGGGAAAATGGAAAAGCACAACAGAGAAGTAAACAAGACTACATGATAAAATAAGTATGAATTAGGTAAAAACCACAAAAATGAGATTTTAATATCCTTCCTTCACTTTGACCCCACTCTGACCATGGTATGAGAGGGGCATTCCTAGAATTTGAACCCACAAATCCAAAAATTAAACTGAGAGGGTAGAAATCGTCTTTTCCCTTTGTAAACATCCTGGATATAACAAAGACACAGCTGAAGACATAAAGGAAAATGTCTTTTGGGCAATATTATCTGTGTAGTTCTTTAATATTCATAGTTAATTTGGCAGGGAGTGTCTTCATTTGGATCAAAACACAGGAGAAAATTTCAAATTGTACAAACTGTGCCTGACTTGGAAGAAAAATTAAATCCATAAAGAGAGTTTCTTTGCCTTTCCTGGGTTTACCCTCTGGTCATTAAAAAAAGATGTGTAAATAAATAAGGCCTTTAATAGCATCACTTAGTGATTGTTGAAATACCAATTATTGTATTTCATAAATCCTGACCGTGCAAGAGAAATTAGAGTGAACTCGTGGCACAGAAAAGAGGAGGAATTTCTCAAAAAACACCTGCTAAAAAGCAATAGTACAATGTTTGAAGGTCTGTGATGACAGCAGCAAGATTTCTTCAAGAAAAATATAATCAGTGGCTTTGATTAAAAACAGGTTCTGATCTACAGATAATTTTCAAACCTGTAATTTTTATATATATATTTTAGTTCTGATTTTCTAATGATGAAACAATATTTTTGAGGAATATTTATCTTCTCAGGTAAAGAAATAAAATATTTCCTCTTTCATCTTCCTCTTGAACTGCCCACATTGATTATTGTACATTGCACCAGGGGCCTTCTCATCAACCAACAGCTTTTTCTTTTTTTTGTGCTGTTACTTTGTCTTTTGAAGGTTAATTCTGTTAATGGGCTGAACCAGGCCCAAATTTTTAAACCAATACAAAGCCTTTAAAAAATCTCGAAGCAATTTCTTGGAGGTAGATGAAGAAATTCTTTATCCTTCTGAACCAACCATTCCACCTGACTTATTTTCTGCAGAGTTGTCAACCAACACTGACAACATTTTTGGAAGGAGAACATCCTGAGAGCCATAGAAAATTTAAAATACCACTGCAAGGCCACAGCACCAAGTTTTTCAAGTACTTCTTGTGAATCAAACCCCAATTAGGACACTACTCCAGCTTCTCAACTCTAATCACCATGGGCACAAATACCCTCATTTAAAAGCAATTAGCAAGTTGCATCATTTGTAACAGAACATTCTGAATATATCTGAAATCTGGCTGTGCCCTGCAGTTCGTTTTTTAATGCTTCAACTCCATTTTTATCACCAGCAGAAAGAAATTGTCAGCCAAACCTGTAAAAACCTGCTGTTGTATTATTGCCAAAATCCAACATTTTTTATCAGTGAAAGCATATTGTTGTTGGAAAAATGCTTTTGACTAAAACTGGACAAGTATTCTGTAAAAAAATTATTTAAGAAAAGAAAATAAATGTCTGTATTGTGGCCAAAGTCCTAAATTTGCCTGATTCTAACAGATAACAGTTAGTGCTGCCATGTATAAACTTTGAAAGAAGAACAGGGCCATCATTAAATATCAGGGACTAATCCAAATTAAATAATCCAGTAATTCAAAATGGTACCAAAGTTAAAATTCAAAATGAAAAGCAACTGACCACCTTCAGCTCCAAAAACCTGGGTGAAAACACCTTTCACACAGCCACGGCCAACTCTGCCTCCTAAAACCAGATTTCACTGTCTTTCAGCTCTGAGAACTGCAAATACTATTTTATTGGAAGTGTGTTGATCATATTTTAGCAGGAAATACAAATTTCAGAGGAGATGATGATGGCAAGAGACCCAGCCATCAACACCAGCAGTACTTGGGAACTGTTTTCACTGGGAAATTTTAGAATTCCAAGAGATCTGCTGGACACTAATGGCCAGCAGAGCTTTTATTCGGGCATGAAGAATGAGCAATTCCTTCAGGTCTTCAGCTCTGGCTTGGAGAAAATTGAAGTTTTTCAGTGCACAGACACTGACAGATGGGATTTCATGGGGAAATGGATCATCTGACACCGTGTCCTGCTGGAAGGATTCCAAAGGTTTGCAACCTTTGCTGTTCCCATAAAGATTTGCCAGTTTTCATTAAAAAAACCCAAAAAACCAAACCAAAACAAAGAAAACCACCTCAACTAAACTGAGGATGACAACAAACTTTCAGCAGGTACCTCTGCAATTACCAGATGGAAGTGAATTAACAGCTCATGATGCAACAAGTTTTGGAGGAACCAAAATACCCCAAATACCCCAAATATTCAAAAAGAACCCACCACAAGCAGAATGAAGCCACAGGTACTCTACAAAACAAGGGCAAAGAGAAAAAGAAAGGTGTGGGATTATTCTCATTTTTCCAGCTCTAAGTCCTCTGGAAAAACCAGATTTCCAACAGACAGCTGTGATATCAAAGGATGACATTTTGGCCTGACCTCCACATCTCTCAAAAGCCACCAATTCTAAGCAGTGTTTTTCATCCTTTCAGCTCTGGAGCTGTGCAAACCAAATTCCATTTCTCATTTCACAGCTTATCTTTGAGGCTGTGTGCACAAATTAACATCAGTAATGCTTGAACAGTTTAAAAAAAGAGGTAAAAAAGAGGGAAATCAGTAATCTGCAGAAAGCAGTGACTAATGTCCTGGAGCTTGTCTGGGCCTTTATCACACAGGAACAGATGAACTACAACAAAATTTGAGCCACCTCTGCTGCCAAAATTTTACTTGAAGCGCAGCACATTTACAACAGGTCTACAAAAAGACTTGATTCTAACTTC
>VWZU01003030.1:291101-305848 GCA_013397095.1 Sterrhoptilus dennistouni | reverse complement strand
AAATATTTTTTTTTTTTTTTTTTTTTTTTTTTTTTTTTTTTTTTTTTTTTTTTTTTTTTAGGTAAAAATGAATCCTGAAGGAACAAGAAGTGCAAAGAAGATAAGCAATCAGGTACCTGCAGTCCTTTCAGGCCCATTTTGCTGGGAATGTTGTTATGATCATCCTCAGATGTCAAAATGTCATTTGATAATAAAAGTTTAATATAACTTAGGTGTGACTTGCTGCTGACAAGCAAAATAATGCCCAAGTTTTGTCACTTACACAACATGTAATTTTGTTTTAGTGTGTTCCACACACAACTCGGGTTCATAAGGAATTCTCTGCTTCCTAAAGAACTTGCAGCATTAATGTGTTAATTCAGAAATTTCTCTTTAATTCCAGTGGTTATGTCATGTTGTGGAAAATACAACCAATGGAAAATACAGATATTATCCAGCTTCAGCTCTATTTTCACAGGAACCTCAAAAACTTGCCTGAAGAAGTTCCAGCTTGGGCTAAAATAACTGGGCTGTCAAATAAACAATATGCAGAAAATAAATTTAAAAAAAAATCTAACTGGCGAAAATCGAGGAAGAAGTAAAACTCCTGAACACATAAATCCATGAGGAATACCACGATGGAATGGAAAATGGGAGCAGAAATTTAAGCCACAGCAAAAAGGCACAGAAAAAGGAAGGAAGAACCCAAGGAAGAATCCATGAGGTGTGTTGTGTGTATTTACTGGTCCCACACAAATACAAATTGAGTTCACAGCCATGGAATATTCCATTTTCTGTTACCTTCTGCCTGTTTAGTTAATTGGTTTCTGCCAAGTGGACAGGAGTTTCTGCTGCTGGATGAGCCTAAGGAGATTCCAATAATACCTCACCCACGGGAAGCTGGAAATCTGCATCACCTTCTATTTGCTCCAGGCTAACTTATTCAGAGCATCTTTCCCAAATATCCTGAGCTTCAGCACTGCTTTGCCTTGATGAAAAGCACATTCCAGAAGCTGGTGAGTTGACTCATCCACTCGACTTTAATCTGAATATTCCCCCTTTGAAGTTGGTAGCTGAATGCTGACTCAGACCTTCTAAAACCCATAGACTGCCATGCAAATTAATAAAAGATTTGATTAATGTTGACTGTGAAATTTTATTTTTGTAGGCTGCCCCAACTACTGGGAATGTGACAGAAGGATTAGAAATTATTTTATGTTCTTGAGGCAGCCACCAAACGAAGGATGGCACATCAAAAACTTGAGTTTGCAAACAAAGGCACTGTTAAAAATACCAAATTCTGTCGGTTCAAACAAATGTCCAACCTCTGCATCTTTGTAGTTCAGCTGGAAGAGACACAATGTATTTTCCTTCCATTTTAATTCTGCTTTTTATAAAATACTTGGCTTCTGACTGGAGGCAAAATGTTCAAAGGCAAATGACTCAATGCTTCAAAACTGAAAAGGGCAAAATTTTGATTACTGAGAGGTGAAGCATGAAACAAATGAAACTTGCACCAAAACTGATCAGCACATCAATCTATATTTGACCTATACTCAGAAACAAGCAACAGAAGTTCCTCACACTGGGCTGTTGCAATCTGAATAATTGCCATATGGTGTGTGTGGAAAATAAATGCAAATATTCTGCATGCAGCATAAGCAGATCCTGCCATAAACTCGTCTGGGTTTTTTCTCTTTTTCCTTTTCCTGGCAATGCCAGCAAAGCCAGTGTTCAATTGGATTGCAGAGCCTCCCATGTCACCAGCTTTAAGGTAGCACCAAGAGGTATTTTTACTGATGTTTTATTAATGTTTTTCTGGCTTTTCTCATGTTTTCTGTGCCTGAGGAACTCAACAGAGCTCCAAATTACTGGAAAGGGGAACCTTCTAACCCCCTTCCATCTAAATATTGGTGCCAAGCCCTCCACCCTCGTGGTTCCAGCACTTCGGGAGTGCAGAACCTGAGCTTCCACACAGTGGGTGGAAAAAAGTCTGGCAAGTTCACTTGGGAAATTACAGCTGGCCTAATTACACATTCTCAGCTCAGAAAGCAAGAAATAAATAGAGTTTTATTAGGTTGGTTAGTGGGAGCAAAACTCTGCTCCGAGGAAAAAGCGTGAGCTGCAGGAAAACAAATGTTGAATTCTCCTGCTGGAAGGTGTGTGAGGCACTCAGCTGCTCGCTCCTGAATTCGGTGTTCCAGCCCATGGAATTAGTGCCACAGCCCAGGGAGCACGGGCATTAAAAAGCATTTAGAAGCCCTGTGGAATGTAAACAAAACAATTACCTGCCTCTCAGGCATCAGTTCTAGATAATGCCAGCGAATTTTGTTAAATTGATCCCTAATAAAGTAAAAAACAAAACAAAACCCCCAAAACAAACAAACAAACAAAAACGCCACAAAAAACCAAACAAATGAAACAAAATCAAAAATCAAAACCAAAATAACTCCAAACCTGAAGCCTGATTTTTAACCTTTCTGACCTGAGTTACAGTGTACTCACCCTTTATAAAAGCAAAGGGAATGCTACCAGAAAGCACCATTATTATTATTCTTCACTATTTCCAGCATAATCACCATGTATTGCCTTTAGAGAAGTAAAATAAACCTGATATTTCTAAGCAGTCCCTGCCCTCTCTATCAGAACCTGTCGAGATTTATTTTGTAAAAGAATTCCCATGATTTTATTGAAGAAGGGATGATTTAACCTTCTATTGGCAAGAGTTTCTGGGCTTTGGGAACATTCTCATCCTTTTCTGCTGAAGGGAGTTCTGTGATCACCAAGACAACAAATTGGATAAAACCATAAACCTTTTCCTTCAGGATAATTCCCAGTCTATTTCAAGGCTTGTTCTCCTTGAAAACAGCTGAATGGAATATGGAACTTATAACCAGAATTAATTTATTTATTATTGCAGTGGTGCTGTTTTCCACCAGCTGGAATGATTACCTGGCTATTAATTAGTTTAAAATACCAGCATTTTTATGGCATTAAATAAAATAAAAATACATCAGCTCTGCCTAGTGACAAAACAACAAATTTTGAAGCCCAGTTTCACCTGGAGGGTGGCAGGGCTGTGTTTGCTCTGTGCTTTTGCAGCATCCAGCACACGCTGGGGGGTTCTGGTTCCAAACTCTGACACAAACCAGCCACAACAGGGAGGGCATAATCTTATTCTGAGAGGGATGAGTGTGAGCAGAGCCCCTTCCACAGCCTCAGCCAGCCCTCAATTTCCCCTCATTATCAGATTATTCTGACACAGCCTTAGTGTTTTAATGATTCCCCATTAATTGGGCCAAGTAACTCGTGCAGATACAGCAGAGCTGAAATGCTGAACTCAGTTACAGCAGGAGTCAATTCTGTCAGTGATTTATGGACATACAATGAAGATTTTCCTCTTTTTCAAGAGTGTTTTCAAGACCATATCTTAAAATTTCTTCCATTAAATATAATTATTCCAAGGAATGAGCTGCTGAGAGCACAGCTCACATTCTTCTTGCCATGAACCCATTTTCCAGCTAGGGGAAGTGGAAATATACTGAGCATCCACTCAGCACAACTCAAAATAAAATCTCCTGGATGTCAGAGAAAACTGTCCCCATTCTATTCAACCAGCTGCCACTGAGTAAGCAACTTTTCTATAGGGGAAATAAATTTTTAAAAAATCATTTCAGTGGGTGGACATTTAGTGTTACAGAGGATTTGCTTCCCTCCCTGACCTCTGTTCTGATCAGCAGAACTGTAAACAGAAAATACAGAAAAGCTCTTTCATTTTTTTCCCATAGATGCTTTGGAAACCATAACCTGCTCTTTTATAAGAATAAGAAAATAATTTCCACTTCTCTCTTGTGCCCCTCTCCTAGATATTAACATGAAAATTTTATCTCTGCAGTGGCTCAGCCTGGTACTAGCTGGACTGATATTTCTTTTAGATTTTCCAATGGCAGAGGTGACCTTCAGCGTTTTAAATTCTGCTTAAATAAGGCTTAGACACCTTGAAATCCTTATTCCAAAATCAGTTTCCTACATTTCTGCTTATTCACACAAACAGCTCATGCTGCAACCATCCAAGTTTGTTTACAGGTCTGCTCTTCTCTCATTTGATTTTCTCCCTGAACTGGAGAATGGCACATACCAAACCCAGCAATTTATTTTGATCTGTTCATCACAACTAGAATTTTGAGAAATTTATAAATGCATAGGCTTGGTGGGAAAAAAACCTAACACAACAAACTGAATTTAGATTGAGGTTTTTTTTACTAATAACCAAAATAAAAACCAATAAACTCATTCCTCAGCTTCACGGCCACAGCAGCTCCTGTTCCTGCCTGTGTTTTCTGCAGCCCTGAAGATCCTTTTCTCCTTTCCTTCCCCACCATTGGCACCAAATTTTACAAACTGATTTTTCTCCTTCTGCTTGCCCCTTTCTGGTTGCTTCTACTGCACAGAAATAATGGCTGCGTTGCAGAGAAATGCCTCAGAAAGCAAACAACAACACAAGAGGCAAAGAGAAAATGAACCAAAAAGCAGAAAACAAAACCAAAAACTCCAAAACAAACTAAAAAATCCACTGAAAAGATAAAAACAAAAAAAAAAAAAAGAGAAAACCCCAAAAAACCCACAAAAGGCAGAAGCCAAAAATCTTACACATTTCCCTTTCATAACACATTCTACAATTCTTTAAACTTCAGTATCCAAATCCTGGTTTCTAAATGTATTTTTATCTACAAACATGGGCTGTTTGAGCAACAGAGTTGTGGTTCTGACTTCTAATTTTGCAAACTGAGCAGAACCCAGCCTGCAGCGGAGGGATGCTGAACGCCAAGGTCTCACCCTTGATGCTTCCAGGAATTTCAGGAGTGGAGTAAGTGGAGCCTAAAATCGATCTCAGTCCATTCTGAGAGCCAGGTTTGGATTTCATGTGGGTTTTTTTTGATTTCATGTGGTTTTGATGCTTTTTATGGAGCTGTGAGACCCAGAGCAAAGCATCTCAGGGGACAAATAATGTGCAAAGTGAAATGTTCATGGCCATGGTTACACACAGAGAACATTTATGCAATGTTCAGGTTGTTTCATGGGCTATCAGTGAAGTCACTAACATGTAAATATGTTTAAATCTTGTAAAAATACTTTATATTAAAAGTGGAAAATACTGTCCTTTCAAAAGCATTTAGAATGCGAGGATCTGATGGAATGTTCAGGTTGTTTCATGGGCTATCAGTGAAGTCATTAACATGTAAATATGTTTGAATCTTGTTCAAAAAATACTGTATTTTAAAAGTGGAAAACACTGTCCTCTCAGAAAAGCATCTAGTAGATGAGGACCTGATATTCACCTTTGAAATAAATGTAAGTATTTAATATGAGAAAATAACTTGCAATAGTAGATCTGTAACATCCTTAGCTCTGGATAAACACTGAGTAGCAATCAGCTAAAACAGCTCAAACCTCACATTTTGCACCCTTTCCTCCACATGTACCTAAGACAGCAGGGCTGTTATAACCTCTAGGAAAAAACCTGCAATAATTATTGTGTGTCAGGCCCAGGAGAGAAGCCCCCCCTGTGGATTTAGGCAGCACCATCGAGGGAGGTGACTTCCCTCCCAAAAACACAAAGCCTTGATTGCTTGGAGCCATCTCCTGAACGAAAACTTCAAAGAGCCCATGCAAATCTCCTCCCCAGATCTGCGCTGCCTGACTTCAATATTGCCACGGCTAAATGGCTGTTTAGCAATCATTTAAGGCTCCATATTCTTCCCCTTGTATATTTACTGGAATATATTTGAAGTAGGCTATTTTTAAATCCCTGATCTGAGTCATAGGGAAAGCAGCAGGGCAGGAGGGGATGGCACAGGGATTTTGTGCCAGCATCACCCCCCTCTGCAAGAAGTCAAAAAGGAATCCTCTCCACAGAGTCAGGACAATCCAACACACAGCTCAGAGGTGAATAATTCCCACTATCCTGTAATAAAGCATTGAATTAAAAGTACCTGCACCTGTAATTTCCTAAATTCCATTTTTACCCTGCAGAACTGATCTCACTTGTAAATACTGTCCCCTTTACAAATCAGCATAACCACACTACAGAAGATGGGGAACAGCTTCATTCACACCAGAGTAGATCCAAACTAATAAATCCAAACAATAATCCAGAAACTGCAGAGGGCTGGCTGTCCTGTAATAAAGCAAAGCGTGGCCTTGGCAGGAGAGAAACAGGACTTGTCAACACTGCCACAATTATCGTGGCTGGAGATTCATTTTTGGTGTGTCCAACCCTGTTATCAGCCGCAATCAATGCCAAGGCACCTAAATCCCACCTATTGCACACATTATTAAAATCACTCTGTGAATGCCACAGCCATTAGTTAAAGCAAAGTGCAGGGGGAAAGGAGCTGGTCAGAAGCCAGGCTTTTCCTCTGAGGCCCCTCCTTCCCTTTTGTGGAGATGTGTCAAACCTCACACATTTCTAAATCCCATTCCTAAATCAGGAGGAGCCAGGAAAGGTGTTTGGCTTCCCCCGGCTTGGGACAGATGAAGATCCTGGCAGCACAAGGGGGAACTCAGAGGTGACAAAGGACAGCAGGGATGGCAGTGCCACTGGGAGTGCCAGGACAAG
Source organism: Sterrhoptilus dennistouni (assembly GCA_013397095.1). NCBI lineage: Eukaryota > Metazoa > Chordata > Aves > Passeriformes > Zosteropidae > Sterrhoptilus > Sterrhoptilus dennistouni. The sequence goes on along the minus strand of VWZU01003030.1, from coordinate 299,250 downwards.
GACTGGGGGACCTTGGCAGGTCCTGCTCAAAAGGCATTTCCACACCTGAGCAGGTGTTTCCATACAGGGAAAGGTTTAAGACTCACCCCAAAACCTTTTAAGGGAAGAACACCAGAAGTCTCTTTGCTCTCCTGGCAGTAATTAGCTCAGTGCCAAGACATAAACACTGATAGGTCTCTTTACCTGTTCCTCAAAAAAGTAGCTATTCTTTATTGTTTGCCAAAACACTCATCTAAACCATCCAATACTTAAAAGAGAGCACGAGGCTTTTCAGAGCATTTTTGGGGTGTTGTAGCAGGTGTGTGGGACTTGTCCCTACACTGTGATCAGCTTTGTTCTTTTTTTATATTCTTTTCTTCTTTAATTAAAACCTTTTTTGCTTTTCCAAGACACACTCAACCATACTGTCTTGCAAAGTTATTTAAGGCATTTTCTGTGACGTGCTGGGCACCCTCAGAGGTATGGAACCCTTACAGAGCTGATTCCACCTGGCTCTTAGAGAAATTTAATACTCAGTCAGTTCAGGATTTTGGTGGCAGCCCGCCAGGGAGAAACCACCCAACAGGATAAAAACTCTCAAGGAACAGCCCTAAGGACCCTCGGGATCTTACTGGTGGAGGGACTAACTTCAGGGACTCAGACTGATGCCTTGGAAGGCTGACCTGAAACAGAGACTGCACAGAGCTGGGGAATAAAGTAGAGATTTATTGAAAGGCCTTTAGGATACACCTTGGGCAGGACAAGAGCCTGAGCAGGGCTACACCCAGGTGGATACAAAATGGTTAAAAAAATGGACAAAGAGTCATGAGGTCTCACATTTTTATAAGTTTTGGTCCATTTCCATCTTGGGGTTTAATTGTCCAATTCCAGCTCCAGGCTGTGAGGTCCCGTCCTTCTTGTTCCTCCCTCCAGCCACCCTTGTTTGTGCTTTTGGGCCTGAAAGTCGTCCTTGGTGTGCAGCAGGAAAAGGATTTGTTTTGTTTACCTACCCTGTGAAGAGAGCTGACTAACAATTAATATGATGCTCAGAGCTGCAGCCCTGGGCAGCACAGAATGTGAAAACATGAAGCTGAAGGCATCAGTTCCCCCCTCAGAGCGCAGACAGGCCGCACTCACACATCGTGTGACGCCTTTTTCATCCTAAACCTGATGCCTCAGGATTTGAGCTTTTATATTTCTCATTTATCTGTAATCCTGCAGTCCTTTAGTGTAGAGCTCTAAACTCCACACACAGTGGGAGCTGCTGCTTCCCCATTCTGGGCAGACACAACAATTCCTCTCCAGGCCTGGCAATCAAGGACCCCTCACTGCCTCAGGCCCCAGAGATGGGAACAAAAGTGACTTGGGGGCAGCAAACTTGGCCTCAATGACTTCATTACCTGGAGCTGGAATTGGAAGATGAACCCTCAATGTGCAAATGGACCACACTGATCAAAGTGTGAAACCTGTGAGCTGTTGTCCATTTTTGGGTGCAGCCCCTGGGGTGCTTTGTCTGCCCTAAATGTCCCTGAAGGTCCTTCAATAAATAGAACAGCTTTTTAATCTTTTTATTCTGTCTGGTCTCTGTTTTTAGGTAGCCTCAAAAGGCATCAAACCTAAAGAAAATGTGCGATTGTTTTGCCAGGGACTACAAGAAACACAATCCAAGGATAGCACAGGACAGCAGAGTTTCCATTCACTTAGAGAAGCTGAGAGTTAGAACAAACAAACAACCTGGGCACTATTAAATGCATTATCAATCAAATGCTGACGTTAATTAGCAGAACAAGCAGTAAAGAAAGGCAGGAACAGCCTTTTGGCAACGTGAGTAAATTTTGCTGTCAAAATTGGTCTTGTGAAAAAATAATTAATGTCATTGTACCTTGACTAGTGCACACACAAGGTAAGAGCAGCAGGACCTGAGAAATAAAACATCAGAAATACCTGAGAAATTTATAAATGTGATCTGTTTAAGCAACACAAATTGCTGGCTTTACTTTCCTGAGTGCACTCATTTCAGGGAGTATCAGCCCATGGTGGCTTCAGGGCTGCTGTGGGTGTTTGGGGATGTGCCATCTCTGGCAGGTTTGTCACCAAACCTCTGAACAAACCAAAAACCAGCTCCTGAGGTGATACAAGCTCTTTAAGCGACACACAGAAGGTCTGTAAAAAAACAACCAAAATTTGGGATGACTCCTGTACCCACACAGAGTCTCTCCTTGGAATGAACCATCCCATTGCATCAAGAATGTCAAAGAAGGTGTTGGGTTTTTCTCAGTCATTTTCCCATGCATTTCAAGCCTTTCTGACACTCTACAGTAGCGTTTGAAACACACTCTTACACTGTTTACAGAAGGAAAAATACTGGATTAAAGGAAATCCTTCCACACAGGAAACTCCATCCTAAATTGTGTCAGATCTAGACATTATTCTGCCTCTTTGCTTTCTTTGCAAACCTCTTCTGGAAGGACATTACAATTTTATCAGGGGAAAATGCTGCCTGATTTTGGGGTATAAAACCAAAGGTATTTGTTGATGTTTTTTCTTCTACCAGTGCCCTTTACATAATCATCTCCTCCACACACCTTCACACATTCCAACAGCGTGGGAAGCAAATTAAAATTAAGGATTCCAGTAGAAAGCAAACAACTTGAGATTTGATCCAGGCTGGAACTCTTCAACAAAATGCCTGCAAGGATGGTGAGAGTCGTGCATGTGTTATATAGGTCAGTGCATGGAACTTGCTTATTTTAGGTAACATTTTATTCCCCAAAGGGAATGTGAGCTATTGAGACAATACCAGACCTAATAGGAATGGGAGAGTGAAGATAAATGGTTTTAGAGTGCCAAACAACACTTTTCTACACTGACCAACTTCCAAAAAGTGGAGGAAAAGATGCTTTATTAATCTAAATTAACAGTATTTCAATCCATCCCAAAAACGCTTCCCTCACCTCACTTTGGACAACTGCTCAGTTGTCAGGAATGCAGCTGGTAAATGACCTCATAAAATCCCTGTATGCACAGAAAATCCACTGAACACAAAGGTTACTGGCAGCTTTTATTCCCAAGGTAAAACTTGGCAGGTATTTTGCAAACCATTTTGTGAAGCTAAAGGACTGTGAGCAGTGGGAAGGAGCCGAAATGGGAATTCAGAATTCAGTTTTTAGCCTGCGGCCATGTAGTAGTAGCTTGCTAGGAGAGGCTGGAAATAACTCGTTGCAGACTTATTTTAAAGTACTGAAAAAACAACATATTTTCCTCTCCAACCAACAGCTTCTCAAGACAGAGTTTCTCACAGAGGAACTATGAACTCCCTCGGAAAACTCAGTTCCAGTCTCTTCCTGACACAACCTCCACAGATCAGCTGTGGTTTCCTAAGCACACACAAATAAACAGTCTTGCTTTGGTTGGGCTACTATTCCTTCAAGGACAGAAAAAAAAAAACAAAGTCAAGATTATAATGTAAAAAATAAAAATAGAAAAAATAATTCCACGTGTATTTTGGCTTCTTTTTCATTGCTGTTCTTTAACAAAATGGAATTATTGGAAAACATGCATGGATACAACCAGGATGTAACAGTCATCTGATGTTTGAAGCTGTGCCTTTGACAGAAATCCCACTAAAAATGCAGGTTTTGATGCTTCAGAGAGAAAAATGGAGTTGTTACCCTTACCTGTAGATGTTAAAACTCTGAATTATACATCCCACCTCCCTGAGGGCCAGGCTGAAGCAGTGACAAACTCCAGTGAGCACTCAGCCCTTGCTCACACAGATTCCAGAGGAGCTAAAACACACCACAGAACTCACAGCTGAAAATGGTTTTGCTGCAATCTGCTGCTTTGACTTCCCCACTTCCGCTCCCTGCTAAATAATTTATAAAAACATTTTCTGCACTCCCCAGTAGGTACAACCCCGTGGTGTTGGCTTTGGCAGTCCTGGCTGCCTCCCTGGCTTCTGCAGATGTGGATTGAAATTACTGAGCAGCTCTGCTGGCAGAACAGCCCCAACTGGGGAGGCACTGGGGGAACTGGGAGTGAAGGGCGGGAGCTCCAGACTGGGGTGAACCAAGCCCGTGTCCATCCCCATCTCAATGAGGACACTTGGCCCAGGAGTAAATTCTATCCTATCCTAGCCTATCCTATCCTAATCACATTATAATATAATATGTTAAAATAGATAACATTATATCATATAATATAATATATATATCACACATTATATTATATCACATTATATCATACTATATAATATGATATCATATATAATATCATCTATTACCTTATAAATTATATCACATTATATTATATTACATTATATTATATTAATTCTATTACATTCTATCATATTATATCATATATTATATATCACATATTACATTAAATTATATATATGTTATATTATATCATTCTATCACATTCTATATTATATTACATTACATTACATCATTCAGCTATAGATAAATATCGTTTTCAATAACACGAAAGCAAGAAATCCCTCCTTTCCTCAGTGGTCTCGCTTTGCATCCCTCGCAGTTGGAATGCCAAGGGTGTCACACCCGAGGCAGCTCCACGGGGTCACTCCCAGCTCTGGCTGAAGCCTCTGGTGTGGTTCAGTTCTCCTGAGGTTTCTGGGATCAGGTTTTTCCTCCAACAAACAAAATCTGGGATGTTGGAGGGAACAGCTCAGCTGAGTTCGGAGAAGGGATTCTTCATAGGAACACAGATAAATGAATCAGAGCAGAACATTCAGCATGTTATCTTCATTACTCACAGGATTTAAAGTGATTTCCACCCCTAAATTAGATTTTGTCTAATTTATAGATGAGCAGTCATCCCAGACACTTTCAAGAAGCCTTTGAGGTCACTATTAATATAGTCTAGAATTACTAGAAGGCATCAACTCACAGAATTTTATTACAAAAAAACCAAAATACGAAGATATTAAATTTGCACACTCCACCTGCAGAAATTTCCAAATATTTCACAAGATCTATGGGCAAAAAGAAACTAAACTTAAATATTTCTTCTTTTTTGTTACTAAATTATTCCTCCCTTCTTCTGATAAATCAATTTAGGTAAAGAAGTAACCTTATAAAATCTACTCTGACTCAGATATAAGGAGCCTGTTATCCTCCCTTGTGGTTACAGATTCTTTATTTTTCAGACAGTCAACATTTGTATGTATTTAAAACCCTCTTTTCAAACTGCTTTCCATTAATGACATTGCCTCAATTATGCAAGAATAAGCTTTGGAACACAGTGAGCAGGTGCAATGATGACACATCAAGCAGAACTTCTCTCACTGCAGAGTTTGGAAAGAGTAAAACCAAATCCTGAAATTGTAAACATGAAAATTTAAAATGCCTATGAAAAATTGAGCAGAAAATCTGGTTTACCCAGCAAGACGATCCTGCTAAAATGGGAACCTGGATGCCACTTGGAAAAGTAAGATAAAAAAACCCATAAAATTGCCAATCTAAAGGCAACATAAAGAAAATCCAATTGAAAGAATGGAAGTTCTCAAGATTTTCAATCAGTAAACAACAGGGAATTTCTTAATGCTTGCCTTTCTGATATGAAATGAAACAAATGTGTTATTTGTTATATATTATTCAGCCCAAAATAACTTTCTGCAACTTGTGCTTTAATGTTGCCACTGTTATTGACAAGAACTAAATCTAAAATCCTGATCTCCCTGGCGGCAATGGAACATTCCCTCAAACCAGCCCTCTGCTGCCACTTGTTTATCTAAAACAGACTCCAAAAAAGCTTCATCTCCTCACCAGCCAGCAGAACCTGTTCAAATCATTTCCCACTGAAAACTGATCTGGAATGCAAGTTGCCCATAAATATTCCAGCCCGTTCTTTCATGGTTAAATGTCTGAGAACAATTGATTGGGAAAAAGGTTCCACAATCAGCTCAGAAGCAATTGATGAATTGTTTAGCTCAGAAAAGGGTAGGAAGGATGAGGAATGTTCTATTGGTTTGCCAAAAGGAGGTTAGGGAAAAAAAAAAAAAAGAGCAAGAATAATTGGTTAGATAACATTTAAACACTTGTACAGAAAATGAACTGAGGCTGTAATCCCCTAAATCTTTCAGGATCTCATCTTAAACTTCCCAAAATGTCTTCTCAACTGGCACCTTTTAAAATAACTATAAAGCCTGTCAGATTAACTTCATCTTGAAACCTCAGATCTTGGCTGTGTGCTTAATCTCCACAAAACATGGTTTAAAATGCCAACACCACCAAGGTATGTTCAAACCACCATAATTAGCCTCATAATTTACAAGTATTCAATGAAGAAAAATATTTTAAGAGTTGAAGAAAAGCTGTCGATGAGTGGAGAAGGGGAATTTTATTAAAGTAACAACTCACCAAATGCCAACACCACCAAGGTATGTTCAAACCACCATAATTAGCCTCATAATTTACAAGTATTCAATGATGAAAAACATTTTTAAGAGTTAAAAAAAGCTGTAGGTGAGTGAAGAGAGAAGGGGAATTTTATTAAAGTAACAACTCGCCACTTTTTAGCCAATCTGTAAATTGAAAAAGGTAATCTCAGTTTATCACCCAATAAATGAGGGCAATTGCCATGGGTGTAATGCAGAAAACTGGGACTTGGGCTGGGCTCTGAGATGGTTTTGAACTTGAATTTATTTGGTCAGTGACATTTGACTTCAGCAGTTGATACCCACAGGTCAAGCCACCTGAGAAGATGCTGACACTGGTCAGGAAGGGCAGGATTTGCAAGGTTGGTGTCTGTGGTGAAGGCGTAACACAGGTGCCATGGGAACAGATCCCCTGGAGACTCTAGAGGGAGGAGAATGAGAGAGCACACACACAAATCCTCAAGGACTTTCCTAAAGTGCAGCAAGTCAGGAAATAATCTCACCTTTTGTCACTCTGTCCAAGCAGGGTCTCATGTATAACTCAGCTCTAAACTTGAAAACCAACACACACGAGAGCAGAGAGCCAGGAACGGATGGAACAAGAACTAACAGCTGCCACACTAAAGAAAACAGGAAATAGATGTGTTTCCCCTTCCTTTCACTCCCAGTGACAGCAATGCAGAGCCTGAACCTTTGCTGTGGAACCAAAACCACGAGCAGCCCTGACCTCCCTCCACTCCCCACTCTCCACCTCCTGCAGATCCTGACAGCTCCCCATCATCTTTGGCCTTTCAACAGAAAACAGTTTCAATAAAGCCTCTGAGAGCTTTTACAGTAATGTAAGTTATCTTAGAATAAAGAAATAAGTCTTTATTGGACCAATTTGTCATGAAAATAATAATAAAACCCTGCTGAAAAACACGGCCACACTTCAGACTGGAAATGTGACCAACACCCAGAGGATGGAGGTGTCCCAGAGAATGGATGGAGCTGTCCCTGGGCTCACTTAAAGATTTCTCTGTTCCACTCATTTTCCACCTTCCTGCCTGCCTGCTTTCCTCTAGGGATGTGCTGCTGTCCGTGGGACAATAATTTTGTACCCCCAGGGTGAAGAAGCCTCTCCTGTGTGTGAGAATTCCCGGGAGGCTGCGGGGACCGCGGCGGTGCCTGGGCGAGGGCAGCATCAGCAGCATCATTATCATCATTAACATCATTAACAGCAACAGAATCAGAAGCAGCAGAAGAAAAGGAGAAGAAAATAAGGAGAAGAAAATAAGGAGAAGAAAATAAGGAGAAGAAAATAAGGAGAAGAAAATAAGGAGAAGAAAAGGAGAAGAAAAGGAGAAGCAGCAGCAGTAGCGGCCGCCCCCGGCCCCGCGGGGCAGGAGCCGCAGCTGAGTCACGGCTCTGCCTGTCCCCCCCGCCGGGGATTTTCTCTCCGAGCTCTCAGACATCTCTGTGACGAGCGATTCTTCCTTTCAGGGCCGCACCTCCAGCGTTTTGACGTCTGAATCAGGAATTTGTACGAGCATCCGTGTCCCTGTTCTGTGGTTAAAGCCATCACATCACCCCTCCCCTTTCCCCCCAGCATCTCTGCTCAAGCTTTTGCTGGAGTCCAAGGATGGAACAAAATCCATCGTCAAAAAAAAATCAGTGTGTATTTCCACACTAATTAATTTATCCAGTTATATTTATTTAAACTACAAAGTATTTGCCTTGGGCTCAGGTTGGCGTTTTTAATACAATCCGAATATGCACAATTTTATATTTATC
>VWZU01003030.1:274570-291073 GCA_013397095.1 Sterrhoptilus dennistouni | reverse complement strand
TTGCCAGCCCTGAAAATTCAGGAGACAGATCCAAACTCTGAACTTAACAATTCCTTCGGATAAAAGCCTCTGCTTTAGAAATGTGGCAAAATCTGTTCCAATGGTTTGCTACAATGGACAAGGTTTAGCCTTTGCTGTCCACCATCAGCTGCCAGGAGGTCAAAGCCTCCTTTCCTGAAATGTTTTCCAAATAATAAGCCAAGTGAAAGAAAAAAAAAAACCAAAGGCAAGGTTCANACAAAAGATGCTGTTTGCCACCCAAAGCCTTTAGTATTCCAAGCTGGTTAACATATGGAACATGAGACTGAAGCCAGTTTATAATTACTTCACTGAAAATTCCCTGTTAGTATTTATGCGTTTAATTCTATGTTTGCTAGATGCCCGTGGGGATAAATATGTTTTGCTGCTCGTTCTGGATGTGTCTGAAAAGCAGCAAAGGAATAGTGATAAATAATAATTCTTTGTGTTTATTTTAAATCCTGCTGCTTTGTACAACATCACCACGTTCCACAAATTCTTCATTTACCAAAAATAGGCTACAAAAGTTGACCTTGGTGCATCCTGGAGGTGTCCAGGGAAGGACTGGATGTGTCACCAGAGCTCTGGTGACGAGGTGGGGATTGGGCACAGCTTGGACCAGCTTGGATTTAAACCCAATTTTAATTTAATTTAAATCCATTTGCTTCGTTTGATGGAATTTCTCATTCCTATGATAATTCCATATTCCTAAATTTTTTTAAAAAACTAAAATTTAGGGAGTTCCCTACATGTCATCACCAAAAGCACTCCTGACTTGTAAGAAAACTAAAAACCAAAAAGGCAAATGTAGGCTTGCCTGCAATCCCTGTACTCATTACCAAGAAGTTGTGGTGTTTTTAAGTAATTTTCTGGATCAATACCTGACCAAGAGCCAAATTATCTCCTGTCCCAACTCTGCCCATCCTTGCAGAACTGGAGCCTTAACTCAAAGCTGTCCAACTCTCAATTTCACCCTCCTCTTGATTTATTTTGCAATTTGTAACTCTGTGCCCCATGATTGCAGCAAGCAAATCACAGGTTCAGGAAAGCCCTGCCAATCTTGACAAGGTGAATGAGATTTTCTCTGCATTCCCAGCCTGCCACGAGGATTTGCTTCTCCAGTAATTCTCAGCCTTAACAGCAAAATATAAACAGTTGCTTCTGAGTGTTGTTACTTCTTCCATATGATTCTGTCTTTCATCACAATCCGGAGTCAGATGAGAAATTTGAAATTATTAATGGATGTTCCTTCTCCAGGAGTATCCAGCAATATACTCATAAAATTCAGGACTTGCTCAATCTGTCTTCTCAAAAGCTGAGCTGCTGCAATGCTAAAAATGTCTATGAGAAAAGGGCACCAAGATTTGGAAGAAGTTGCTGCACATTTCAAACACTTCCCTATGAAAATGTGGCTCCCATATTCCTCCAGTGTACTCATAACTCACCAAAAAGCAGTTTGGAATATTGGATATTACAGGAATTTATTTCTGACTTAAGCTATGCAATTATGGAGACCAAGTTCCTACCAAAGTCTGCTTTGAAACTACAAGATGTTGGTGGTACACGTGAACTAATATTCAAATTTAAGTTCTCTGCACATCTTGCCTTAGTTTGGTTCTTTTTAAACACCAGGATCATCACGGGGAATCTGGAAAGTCAATTGGCTTTAAGGAAGGAGTTGATATTGGGATAAAGAGCCACATGAACGTGTGGTAGTAATAGATTCTTACAAATAAATACTCTAATGAATTAGGAGTGCTGGTATTTTAGCTTTGAAATTTCTGTTCAAGAGGAACAGCAAGAGGAAAAGTTAATTTCATCCAGACAGCAAGAGCACAAGGAAAGAACTTTGAATTATGACAACCTAAATGCATTTGATCCTGTAATTTAAATGTATGGCAAAACAATAATCTGTTCAGGCACTGAATGTAATTCAATGTATCCGTGATGAACTGAGTATTTTAACAACCAGCCATGAGAATTTCCAAATCCATTATTACAGCTTGAGTAAGGACGATTTCTTCCAGCCCATGTGCCCTTTACAAGCTGAGGTTTTCTAACCAATGAGAGCTGAATGACCAAAGGAAAAAATGGGAATGGGAGAGGGGAAGGGATGAGGAGGGGAAACAAAACCAAAACTTCTGGAAACGTGGATTAGGGACAACTTGGCTCTGCTATAAACTCACCGATCCAACAGAACGGAGGGAGGGAGGTGAGCAGAGCAAAGAGCCAATTTCCAGCACTCCATTTCCAGTGCCTTGTGCCTTTCTGGTGGAACCATCATTTGCATTTAATCAGGCTCTTCATAAAAGGCTCTTGGAAGGCTACAGAAATAGGAGAATGTAATCCCATTATTGCAACACAAAGAAATAGGAGACTGTAACCCCCTCTATTCCAACACAAAGAAATTCCAGCAAGGTGATCTCTCAGTGGCTGAGAATTGGGAGACTCAATCATCTCATTCTTCTTTTCTCCAAAGAGATGCCATAAATGGATGGAAAATTTCTCCAAGTGAAAAAGGCATGAACTAAACACATATTTATCCCACCAAAATACCGAATAGGGGATTTTTAACAATGCCTGCATTAGCTACAAGGACACTTTATGCAGAAATCAGGCAGGTACCTTTGAGAAAATGTGTTTGAATAATGCCAAGTATTTTACTTTTTAGCAGCCTCTTGAGCTGCAGAATAAGAATTACATCACTCTTCATTCAGTAATGAAATCTTGTGAAAATTTAAATTTTCCATTCTCTTCCAACATTTTCTTTAAGAAAACTCCGGAAAAATAGAAGGGGAACAGGAAGAGAATTTCCCAGGTGACAATTCCTGGTGGACTGTGGCTGTCCCACCCTCTGGGGATGGTTTGGAGGGTTGGTTAATGGCTCGTGGGAAGGGGAACTGGAAAATGTCACAGTGATCATGGAATGCAGCTCTGCTGGTCACAGAGCTGTGCTGGAGCTGCACTCCACTGAATACTTTTATTTGCTTGCAAAAGCCTCAGAATCCCTGGTTTTATGGAGGTATTTACACCAGTTTACAGCTTAAGCTAGAAATTTATCAGCAGAGTATCACCATTTTCGTCATATTAACTTCATGTCGTAACTTTTGCCTATTTGAGATGAAGGGTGACAGATTAAAGCCAGGAATCAATTCCTCAAAAAAAAAAGAAAAATCCACAAGCAGCTTGAAACAGCTCTTGTAAAAAGGAACAGCGAGTTAAAATGTCATGACTCACCACAGCACATTATTCCCCCAAAAACATCATTGCTGTCACAGGCAGATACTTCTCTGCTCATGTGGAAACAATACGAGAGTAAATAAATATAGGAATTGCGAGCAGAACGTGCCTAATCACTATTTCATGCCTTTCACTGCCACTTCCAAGCCGCCACAGCAATTTCACCCTAAATATTCAATTTTGGTTTCAACACAAAGAAGATTAGAAGTTGTTAATTAAAAAAAAAAAAGACAATGACATGAAAACTTCATATACTTGGATTTGTCTTCTTTGCCCTTGCCGAAAGGTTTCAGTAATGGTTGTTTCAAGCAAAAGTTCTGAAATATTAAGTAAAAATTTCAAATTTTTAATAGTTCTTGAAGCCTGCTCTGTTCTGTTTTAACATGGTTAAGTGACTGCACACTGACCTCAAAATGTGCAGCAGTGTTAGTGGGGACAACTGACAGAGAACTGTAAACTGTAACTGTGCATCAGTTTAATTTGAGTTTGGACAGAAAAAGAACCTTATTCCATCTGAATACAATGAAAGAATCTACACAGGCAGGTCCAAACAGAAATATTTTTGAGGGTATTAAAGATAACTCAATATTTACAATTATAACTATCTGATCAGAGCCATTTCTAATCCCTTTATTTTGCATTTACAGACATACAGAACTTCTGCTGGTCCTATATTAGGGGTTTTTACCCTGAGCTTTCAGGCAATGTTTCAGACAAAACTGAGGAATTTGTCCTCATTATGCAGAACAACTTCATGCCTTGCACAGCTCTTTCAGGAAAATAGTTTTTTCCTGGATTCCTGCAAACAGACAGAGATGTGCACACACTTTTACACGTGTGCAGATTAAAAGCTGCTTCTTGGCCCAAATGAAATTAGTCGTGTGTAACGAGATTAGCAGCACACCACTCCAGGCCTGGTGCAGCAGAGATGGAGACTGTGATACTTTACAGCAAGCTGCTCTTGCTGATTAACATCATTAACTCTGATTTATGTATTACACATAATCCTCTTTTCCAACATGAAAGTTATTTGCTGAAGTCCTCAAAGTGAAAATATTCTGTTCTTATCTTGACGAGTCCAGTGTCTAGATCTGGAGAATTTCAGTCATCTATCAGAGAGGCTACTCTAAAACAGACTAACTAAAGAAATACAAAAGTGACTTTTAGAACTATTGTTCATCCCTCAAAAATAAACGTTTTACTGATACCAATTGGGTTTGCTTCCCTTCAAACACTCACTTGAAAATTCCTGAAACAATCCTTGAAACGAAGTCATGAGCTTTAAACCTCACATTAATGTTTGTTAGAGTGACATGCACAAAGTCTTCATCCCATCTTGACAGACAGACAGACAGACAGACAGACAGAGCAGCTTGCCACGTGTTTTTCCAAAGGCTGAAACCACTCCTGGAATTCTGTTCCACAGAAGGCATCACAAATTCACCGTTTGAGCGAAGAAGTGAAGTTCAGGCAAAGGCTCCATCAGCCCAGCGACAAGCCCAGCAAATCAGAAAATCGAGATTTAATTCTATTGTTACCATATAAAGTCACACAGAGCCTGGATTTCAGGACAACAGCACCTGGGGTGTTTATTCTATTTTTAAAGCCTTCCAGAGAGCTGTTCCTGAAATACCGGGACATGATCACCGAGGGGATTGGACAATAACAATCACACTCTGCCACCTCCTTTTACTGTACAGTTGTATTTTACTCTAAAGGCCACTTAGGAGCTGATTTGTCATCAATGCACAGCCCAACAGCCAAGGATCTGGGAGCTCAGAAAGACATTTATAATGGGTCATAATATTCAGGGAAAAAAAAAGAAAACAAAAAAGAAATCCACCAAGCAATAACTCCAAATAATAACAACCCCTATTAGCTGCCTGTTTTTTTGGAAAGGCCTTCTAGCAAATAAAATAAAACAAGTGCAAGACTTTAGAGAAAAGCACTGCTCTAAGACCCTCCCTAACCCAGTGAAAGTGATTTGAATAGAAATAATGTAAACCTTCATGCACACTAATTCTACTTCATTATAATATATTAGAATATTATAATTATCTTAGTGTCTCTCTTGACTCCTCCCACGTATTATTATTGCCAAGGAAATCCATCTTACCCTCGTCTACGTTGAGTTGCTGCTGGTTCACATCAGACATTTCTTCCTTAGTGAGAAAAATAAATCAGCACAAAAAATCCCAGGACATGGGTCCAACTGAAAGAATTTAGGCAGAGACCAGCCTGACACAAATCCTGAGTCTCTAAATCCCACAACTCCTGCACTGTAACCCACACAATGGATGTGCTCATCAGGCCTGTCTTCACAACAGCTGAGTGACTTTTCCCTGGCACCATGGAAGAGCTTCCTTTTATCCCAGTGCAGGAAAACTACAGCCATGAACCACTTTCCATCTGGACAACATCCACCTGTGAAAATTCCTACAAATTCTTTTCCAAAAAACCCCTCTGCATACAGACAGACACGATTACACCCACACAGACACGTTCTAAAAGGCCCATCACAAACACTCTTGTCATTTATTGAAATATATTGTGTGGAACAGCCACACAAGGCTCAGGAAAATCACTTTTGGTTATCTGTTCAAACACAAAGGCTTCATAAATAATTTTTCCTCATCAAAAGTATCCCTAGGATTTTTATTTATCTGGAACAGTGGATGGCTGAGACAACAACTCTTGAGTAAAACAAGTTCTGCACTCACAGCACACTATGAAACCATATTGCCACTCAGTGGAATTGGAGGTATTTATCATATTTTATGATTAAACCTTTTTATCACCTTTTCAGAATGACGGATTTGATATTATGATGGCTTTTGTAATATTAATTTAGAAATCTTTAACATCTTTTAAGACTTTCTCAATGCTGAAGTGTGTGTACATATAGAAAGCTTTCGTTGGAAATGATCTTCAGTGCAAAAGGAAATGATCTTCAGTGCAAAAGAAACCACTGAAACAAATGAAGAGGTAGTCAAATAGTGCTGAATCTTCCTCTCTGGAACCATCCTGGCTTCCCTGAGCAAACAGGAGACTTAAGAGACTGTGACTGATCTCATATTGGAGTTTAATCCCCTAAATCTGGGCCGTTTCAGTGGAATTATGATCAGTTTTATTAGTAAGGAATCAGAAGGAATAAAGAAGAAATGAGGTCAAAGAGAACAAACGTGAGGTCAGGCACAGAGCGGTGTACACACAGAGCTGGAATGAACCAAATGAATCCCACCCACACCTGAGTTCCAGCAGGGAGCAGCTGTGCCCTGGCAGGAGGTGATGGAGCCCAGCAGGAGCCCCCACATCCCTCGTGAAAAACCAGGTTTACTTTCTTGGTAAAATTTAAAAAGTTTAATTTAAAAAAGGACAATAGTAAAGGGTTAAAAGGGCCAGGTGCTTTGCAATCAGCTAAGAGCACACTTGCTATTTTCAGAAATATTTTTAAACACTTTTGTTTAATTGCATCATCCTGTTGCATATTTATAGACTATTATGTATATTTATACTTTTCTACAAACTAATTTCTATATTCTAGTAACTGTTTTGCATGGCCACTCCCTGGGTCCACCCTTTCAGAGCCTGTTTTTGGCTGTGGTTTTAATCTGGTTTTCTTATTACTTCTAGTTTGGGCCTTGGTTTATTTTTTTTACGGATGAAAGGTGTTTGATAGCTGGTCTGTCAGCAGTAGGGCCCTTATCATCATCACTGGATGTTATCCAGCCAAGCAGACAGCACAAGCATACTACATTAACTATTATACTGTATCAACTATTACTACTATGCTTCATTTTGCTAATTGCAGAATTAAAAACTATATCCATGCAGCAAAGCATATATAATATTATATTAGTATTTATAACACAACAATATAATATTATATTAGTATTTATAACACTCAGCATGCCCTGGCACAGCTGGAGCTGAGCTTGGTGCTTTCAGAGCCCTGCACTGCTCCAGACATCTGGGGTCTGCAGGAAAACCAGGATTCAACATTCGGTGTCCTCTGAATTAAACACTTCTATCACTTCAGCTTGAAAAGCATAAAGAAGGATTTGACCTCAGCCACCTGATGCCTCAGGATTTTAGCTTTTATATTTTCAATATATTTGTACTCCTGCAGTTCTTTAGTGTAGAGCTCTAAACTCCACACACAGTGGGAGCTGCTGCTTCCCCATTCTGGGCAGACACAACAATTCCTCTCCAGGCCTGGCAATCAAGGACCCCTCACTGCCTCAAGCCCCAGAGATGGGAACAAAAGTGACTTGGGGGCAGCAAACTTGGGCTCAATGACTTCATTACCTGGAGCTGGAATTGGAAGATGAACCCCCAATGTGCAAATGGACCAATCAAAGTGTGAAAACCTGTGAGCTGTTGTCCATTTTTGGTGACCTGTTGTGCATTTTTGGACAAAGCCATTTTTGCTGGAAGCAAAGGGAGGAAGAAAATAATTCATTTCAAGGAGGTACATTTCAAGGTAATGAGACTGAAGTGAAAGATAAAAGGAGTAAAAATTTCTGGGTAGACTATGGAACCATGTAAAGTAAGAAATTCTACTTTGCCACCTATTCAGAATTTGATAATGGCTTGCCACTAGCAAATTGTGACCTGTTGAAATAGGAAAGACATGGAACAAAAGGGTATAAAAACTGTAATATTAGATGTTTCATTCTTCTTATTCTGGGTGCTAAAACTGCATCAAATGAAGTCACTACTTTAGAAAATCCTGTGGGAATATTTAGCATCAATCTTTTGGGAAATGTTCTTCCAGCAAAAAATGGCTTTTCCAGTGTCCTGTAGTGTTTACACAAACCCCATCCACATGAAACAGGGAGTCCTCTACGCTCTGGAAGCCCCTGGGGAGCTTTGTCTGCCCAAAATGCACCTGAAGGCACTTCAATAAAATAACAGCTTTTAATTCCCTTAATTCTGTCTGGCCTCTGTTTTTAGGTAGCCCAACCAGGCATCACACCAGCTGTTTGTCAGGAATCTGTTTATTCACGTTTGTGTGTGAATAAACACAAGGAGGGATGGAACACAGAGGTGACCTGTGGAGACAGGAAAAAAAGTACCAAATCTTTGCACTTTTTGCCCAAACCTGAAGCAGGCTGCAGCTGTCCCTGCCAGCTGAGAGCACGGAGCTGTCCCTGGGAGGCTCCTGTGACTGGGCACAGATAAATTAGCAGGTTAATTAGCAGAAGCAGTGCAACCAAGCGAGGAGTTTTCATTCCAGACCCAGGGCTGAGCTGCCCTCCCACCCACACTGTCTGGGCACTTTTATCACCTCACTGCACATTTTTGTCTCTGCACAAGGTGAGCTGGCTCCTCTCTGGAAGCAATGTCATTACTGCAGGTAACATTTTATTTCTTATTTATGGCCTCACTTTCTGTAATCTTCAACATTGCTTTCTCTGCCAATTTACTCTTTTCCATTCTTGCCAATTTTTCCACCTGCCTGTAATTACCCTTTGCTGCTGTGTTCAGCCAACCAGCTCCAAATTCCTCCTGTGGAAGTTCTCTATCCAAACCTGGCTGCCTGCATCTGTTATTCCCTTCCTCAGACACAAGTTCATACTCAAACACAGATTTTCACTGAAGTTTTCCCACACATTTAAATGCAGACTGCAGTGTACCTTATTTATGAATGTATAAACCCTCCAAACATTAATTATTTCAGTGGTATTAAAACAGATTTCTAAAGTATAAAGCATTCCTAATGGGATATAATTATGTGATATTGGATAGGATATTTTGTGGGTCGCTCACAAGGTGCTATTAGGAACTGGGTGCTAAAACTGCATCAATGAAGTTACTTTTAGAAAATCCTGTGGGAATATTTAGCATCAAACTTTTGGGGAAACATGCTTCCAGCAAAAATGTTTTTTCCAGTGTCCAACAGTGTTCCCACAGTTGCAAACCTCATCCATATAAAACAGGGAGTCCTCTGCACACACTTTTGCAAGATGAAGAATAAAGCAGCTAATATTACAGTTTTTATACCCTTTTGTTCCATGTCTTTCCTATTTCAACAGGTCACAATTTGCTAGTGGCAAGCCATTATCAAATTCTGAATAGGTGGCAAAGTAGAATTTCTTATTTTCTATGTGGTTCCATAGTCTACCAAGAAATTTGTTATTCCTTTTATCTCTCACTTCAGTCTCATTACCTTGAAATGTACCTCCCTGAAACTCATTATTTCCTTGCCAGTTTTTCCATTTCCTTTCTCTGAAGGCAAACTTTAGAGGAAAACGTTGGCAAACTTTTTTCTCTAATACCACCCATCCACCTAAATGTGCTATTTTAGCTTTCATTAGGCTTCAGAGGCCTATTGCCTCTTAAAGACAGGGAAAAAAGGGAAAAAAGGAAAAAAAGGAAAAAAAATCCCTTGGATCCTGAGCACAGGGGACAGAGATGGGATGGGATGGGATGGGATGGGATGGGATGGGATGGGATGGGATGGGATGGGAGTGACACCAGAATCTGCCCAAATTTGTGGCCACCATCTCATTTACATTCAGCTGGCTAAAATAACATTAGAGCTGGTTTAGACAGAGCAACACACAGAGAGCATGGAGGAGAAAGTGTTTTCCACTGAGAGTTTTGCTTCTCATTTTTCATCTTGTCAAAAAGGCAATCTCTCTCACATACAAGATATACAAACTCACATACTGAGTTTGGCTATTTATACCAACATAGCCAAGTATTACACATGACAGAATTGGAGATAAACAGAAAAACAGGAAAAAAAATCAGCTTTTTTTTTTTTTCTTAGATCATCTTAAAATACCAGCACAGACATTGTCTGGTGCTGCACCAGCTGGCTGTTGGGAGAGCAGACAGGGAACACAACTTGGGTGAGGTGGCTGTACACAAAAATTCAAATTTAACATGTTCCATAACCCTGATTTAACAGGTGTTAATAAATTCAGATTTAACATGTTCCATAATTTGAAATGAAGCACACAAAGCACACCTTGGGTGAGGTTGCTGTACATACAAATTCAGATTTCACATGTTCCATAACCCTAACCCTAATTTAACATGAGTTAAATTCAGATTTAACACGTTCCATACTTTAAAATTAAACACAAAAAGCACACCTTGGGTGAGGTTGCTGCACAAAAAAATTCTGATTTCACATGTTCCATAACCTTAACCCTAATTTAACACATGTTAAATTCAGATTTAACATGTTCCATAATTTGAAATAAAACACGAAGCACAACTTGGGTGAGGTTTCTGTACAAACAAATTCAGATTTAACATGTTCCATGCTTCAAAATGAAACACAAAGCACAACTTGAGTGAGGTGGCTGTACACAAAAATTCAAATTTAACATGTTCCATAACCCTGATTTAACAGGTGTTAATAAATTCAGATTTAACATGTTCCATACTTAAAACACAAAAAATACACCTTGGGTGAGGTTGGTCTACAATACAAATTCAGATTTAACATGTTCCATAATTTGAAATGAAACACGAAACACAACTTGGGTGAGTTTGCTGTACACACAAATTCAGATTTAATGTGTTCCATAAGCCTAACCCTAATTTAACATGTTAAATTCAGATTTAACACGTTCCATACTTTAAAATTAAACACAAAAAGCACACCTTGGGTGAGGTTGCTGCATACACAAATTCAGATTTAATATGGGCCATACTTTGTAATGAAGCACACAAAACACAACTTGGGTGAGGTTTCTGTACACATAAATTCAGATTTAACACCTTCTATACTTCAGGTAGCTCAGGTGCACACCCTGCTCCTCCAGCCCTTGCCCAGTGTGGAATAAATATTTTAAAAATGGACAAAAATCAGTGTCGAGGCCCCATGAGCTGCACTTTAGCCCTTGAAACAACCTGTGCCGTGGCCGAGGAGACAGAGCTCAGGATGAAACTGCAGAAAGCCTCATGGTTTCCTGTGTGAGCCCTGCAGAGATGGGCTGGTTATGCCTGCATACCTCCTTTAATTGTGTTTTTATTGGGATTGCAGAGGCAGAGAGCCCTTAATCAAAGGCTGGGAGCTGCAGGCTGTGCTGGGAGGATGGGCTGATCTCATTACCAATTACCTGCCTGCAAGAACCACGCACTGGCCTCATGCAAAAGCTCCTTTTTGGAGGGCTGGGAACCCACCCCAAAAGGCCAAAACTTGAGTTAGACTGAAATGATCACAGAGATAATTTTCAAAGGCGAAATTTTCGTACAAAGCGAAAATTAGAGAGAAAGCAGAGTAAAATCTTTGTCCCTCCTGCTCAGTTTCAGAGGTTTTAAGGAACCTGTTGCCTCCTTGAAATATCACAGTGTTACACCAAAGGCAAGGTTGTTTTCATTTAATATCCTTGTTGCAAAGGGCATTTTAAATTACTGAAGGTGATTTAGGATACACCTTTTCTTCCCACATAAAATACACATATTGATGAGATTATCTTTTCCTTATACTCCACATTTGGTCATTTGCTCAAAGTCTTGAGAGCAGAGATCCTTCAAAAACCTCCTTCCTCCTCTACAACCCTGCTGGATTTGTCTCCAAACGTATCCCACCTTCAGTCCCAGTGCCAAGGAATCCCTTCCATTCCTTCCACCAGCTCCACACTTCTCCCAGACTGGGTTTCCCTCCCCATTCCCCACCTGACTCTGGATTTTCCGCTGCTAGCAGTGAGCTGTGCCACTCCAGGAGGCTGCAGGGACATTGTCCTGCTCCAGAGTCATCCCAAAGGACTGCAGAGTCTCTGGCAGAGCTGGTGTCCTCATTCGTGCATTATTAAAATCAAGCGACACCTTCTAAATTTGGAAAACTCGCTCACTGAAGGCTCACCCTGAATGAAACAAAAGCTGCAGCCACTAAATCAACATGTTACAACTGAAAACATGAGAATTCTGGGCCAATTGGAGTTAGGAACTCCTAATCAGTTATGCACAATTGAGCCGTCCCTAATGAACAGAAGAACTGCAGTGAAATTGTCATTGTAGTGTGTTCACACACGTTTGGTATTACAAAAACCAGCACACACACTTTTAATTGAAACTGGTCTCCACCTTCTAGTGAGTGAAATAAAACCCCAAACCAAAAACCAAACCCTAAGAAGCTCGTGCTGCTGCTCACTTGATGCAATTTTTGTGTCTTTAAGCAATGCTTTCCTGCACTACAACAACAGCGTTGATATCAAAGATGTTTCTGATGAGCAATGTTGGCCCATAAATGACTGGGGAATTTTTAAACCACAAAGTTTGCTCTTCATTTAGCATTTGTCCCAGCCATTTGGGGTTTATCTTTGGAGCCTGTCACAAGCTGAGTAACTACTCAGGCAGTAAACACGAAGTGAAATGCGTAATTGTCTGTTCAAAAAAAAAAAAGGAACTGATATTTACAGCCAGATTTGTGCTTTGAAAAATTACAAGAACGAAATTTCCCAGCTTTGTTCTTTTTATAATTCCATGGCTGCTGCCAAAAAGTCTTATATTCATGCTTTAAAGGACAAGACACACTAAGTGATGATTAGCTTCCAATATTGAAGCAGCTTCCTGAATCTTCTACGTAAGTTTTTAATAAAGATAATAATCTATACACAGCACCTTGGCCCCTTGCCACTGAGGTATGGCCTCTCATCAGCTGCTTGTTCAGCACTCAATATTCAGGACTTGTGGTGTACAGGACAAAATGGTTCTTTCCTGAGGAAATCCAAACACATTTTAAAATAAACCTGTCCAGCTGGAAATTTTGGACACCTAATGCAGAATTAAAAGAGAAGTTGAAACAAGTCTAGGTTGAATTTAGCTCTTCCAGGAGTCACTTGGATGACCTTGACCAAATCATTTCACTCCTCAGTTTCCTCCTTTTGTAAAATATCAACAAAGATCCTCCAAGCTGTGAAACAACCATGGAAATCTGTCACATCCCACCACCATTAAAGCTCACAAGTGGTTTCTGAAGCTCTGCCCTTCCCAGCAGATCCATGGAGCACCAGACACATCCCCACTGCACCCCAAACCCCATCCACCACATGAGGGGACTCATCAGAGGGCTCTGGAGCTCAAGATACTGGAAATATCTGCTCAGTGCGCAGCTGCAGGTGGGAAGGACCAAATCCAAATGCATAAAGAACAGGCCTGGAAATAAAATCAGCTTTTCCCAATGCCTTGACATGGATTTATCTAAATGACTGGTCCACTGGAAGGGTTTGCACTCCAGGCCACCTCTCCCTCGTGCTGCTGTTCTGGAATGACAGGGAAGTTCTCAGCTCACTGGGGGAGAAATGATGGCTGGTTCTTTGCCTCCACCTGTGGGCCAGAGGGTCATTTATTTATTGTCCAAAGTGACCAGGAGAAAATCTTCCATGAGAAGCGGAACCAACCAAGAGCCCTCACCATGGATTTATTGACTACAACCTTTGGCCTGTTTTCAGTTTGTCCCTTCACTTGCCACCAAGGCTGGTGGAAAATCTTTTTTTCAGCTTTTTTTTTTCCCAGCCCTACCTTCAGGAGAAGCACATCCACTAAATGTAGTTGGAAGACTCCAAAGAACCTGTAGGAAAAGAATTATCCTTGAAAGCTCTAACACACCCTGGACTGAGAAAAGAGGGTGCTTTGACACAACTGCATTTACTCTTCCTTTAAGGAGTCAGGAAAATAGTAAAAAATATACAAATTAGTATAGATAAGCCAATTCTCTCATTTTTTTTCCCCTGTCCCATGCCAATAAATAAAGTAATTGAAATGGAGAATTTCAAATCTTTCCAAAGGACAAACCTCTTAGGGCAAGGAGGAAAGATGTCACTGAGCAAAGGATCATAAAATGCAAGCAACAACTGGGATTTGTTTCTAGGCAGAATATCCCAAATGATTCCATGACCAACAACAACAACGTTGGGTTACCAAATCTTAGACTTGAACCTTTCACAGAAATAAAATATATTTGGAATAAAATGTCCCTTTATGCCAGGGGTAAGAGGGAATATCCTTTGATGACAGAAAAAGGTCTCTGCTTCCTCTGGCCCTTGCTGAAGAGATGACACTGAAGCAATAAGACTTAAGTGTGATCCAGACAGAAATCCTTTGATTTCCAGTCAAGCTGCAATCCACAAGCAACAGACACGTTTCCAGTTCAGGGCAAACAAACCGAGTGCAGCTCCAAACACCACAAAACCAAAGGGTCTGATGCTCCTGTCAGGATTAGAGCCCAGCAGCTGGGAGGGTTTCTGGAGGCTCTCAGAGGTGCTGTGGTGCTGCTTGTGCTGTTACTGACAGGATTTGCTCAGAGCATCCACACAGACAGAGCCCTGCCAGCCTCCCCCTGCAGCACAGCCCAGCCCAGCCCAGCCCAGCCCAGGGGGGCCACTGGCACCCACCTCTGCCCCTCCCAACCTTTCTTTTCCCTGCCCAAATCATAATCCATATTCTTTTTAGTCCCTGGAGTCAAACACCCCAGCAGATCAATGCCTGCCCTCATGGAGATCCGTGCTATGGAACAAACTCCCCTGCAGGAATTACCAGAATTCACACGTATTTGGAGTGGGAAGGGACCCACAAGGGTCAGACACATCACTTTCCAGAATATATTTTAAAATCTTCCGGATTTCTGGGAGAGGAAAGAGCCGGTGCAACAACTGTTTTTTTCCAGAACTACTATGTATCCATGTCACATACTATGAGGAGGAGAAAAAAATAAAAAAGGCAAAAGCAAGCAGGCATGAGTAACCTTGTGCAGATTTGTAAGCCTGGCTCCTACCGGGAGTACTGCCCAAGCAGGGCTTTCAAAGCTTTGGCCCTTAATTAACAGATTGTGTTAATTTGGGGTACATTTAGCAATATTACACATTGATATTACAGGGAGCTTGATGAATTTAACAGCGCATAAACCCATGCCTGAAAAAGAATAAATGGCTTTTTTTTTTTGGTCCAAACTACTGTTTGTGATGCTTGAACCCCTCACAGCACATTTGAGAGGTAATTCAACAAAATTGTGTCTAATAAGAAATGTAAAACCATGTTCACTCAGGCTGGCTCCAGTGAGCAAAGAAAAACCTCCCAGAGAGAGACCTGATGAACAAATGCAGTTATTGAATGTCTCAGGCAGAGAGCTGTGCACTACAGAATGTGAAATAAATAGATGTTTCTGCAAGGCAGGAGGGAGCAGTGTCCATGGATGCATCTCCATGACGTAGCTACAGAGGCTGCCTCAGTCTGCCTGATACAACCACCTTGTTTTTTCAAAAAGAAAAAAAAAAACAAGAAAAAAATAATTAAAAAATAAAGAAAACCACCCCCTCTACACACACACAACCAACCACAAAACCAGACCAAAGAAAAAGCCTGGAAAATGTAACAGGTAATGTTATCCTAACGTAAATAACCTATCAGCTCCAGCTGAGGGCTTACATTTTCATTTCAAGTATTTTATTAAAGGACTGTTTTAAAGCAAATGGGATCAGGTCAGGGCACTGCACGAGCCCATGCAGACAGCGAGGCCATAAACTGGAGACGCTGAGAATAAAACCCTAAACCCACAACCCATTACCGGATGAGCTCAGCGGTACAAAAACAGACTTGTTTTACTCTGTATTATTTTAAGGCGCTGCCGAGACCTTCTGCACCGTAATTAGCAACAGCGAACGAGAGGATTGTCAGCTCGGCTGTGCCAACAGCCAACTTAGCGAGGGGTTGGTAGGAATATGTCCTTTTCCCTGGAGCATCCAAACAGGTCTGGAACAGCCATAACCTCTCCCCTCCTGCGGGAACCAGCCAGCCACGCTCACGGCCAGGTCCCACGCTGGGAAAATCCCACATTTTCCGTGCGATCAGTGGGGGCCAAAGACGCAAATAACCCCGAGGTGATGAAGCCCCCGGGGCCGGGGCGGGAGCGGGGCCGGCGGTGAGGGACCTGCAGCCGAACGCCGCGGGGGCTGCGCGCAAACAAACCCGCTCGTAAACACCAATTTCCACCCGCAAGGGCACGGACACACGGACAGCCCTGCCCAGGACACCGGAACACAACGGGCCCCTACACACGGCCCCGCATTTCGGCAGGGAACGCAGAACATGCTTGGTCAGGGCGCTGGGTATGGTTTATTTAGTGTGTTGTGACGGGAAGCGGATTGCACGGCGAGTCGGGCGCTCCGGGGCTCGCTGGGTTTGGGGGTTTTTGGGGCTGTTTCTGCTCCATCTCCCAGGCCGTGAGGCAGCGCTGCAGCCCCTCGGCGGGGCCGGCGCGGGGCCCCAGGTGAGCCCTCACCTGCC
>VWZU01003030.1:215930-264710 GCA_013397095.1 Sterrhoptilus dennistouni | reverse complement strand
TATATATTACTATATATTAACAACTTAACAAACTCATCAGACAGACTGCCTAAAACCTTGTCAAAACCAAGGATAAGTCACTGTTAAATATGTATTTTATAAGAAAATCAGTTTTCATACACTCAGCCACCAGGAAAATTTATTATAATGTAGAGAATTCATTCATCAGGAGTATTAACCAATATGTGTGTTTTTAACAGCTGCTTCTCTGTGGTTCCTTCACATTTTGTGAGAGCTCTGGGCCTGTGGCAGTGGATTGTTATTTATATCTGAGGTTGTGCATCACTGCAGTGCTGCTCATTCTGAGCCCTGAAATGAGCCCATGGCACGTCTGGAGCACCTGGAATGTTTCAGACACACAAACCCTGCAATATTTCCCAGCCCAGGGACTCTCCTGTCAGAGGGATGGCAAAGTCACCAAGGCTTGCAGTGCACCTCCACATTTAACAGGGGTGGATTTGGAAAGATTAGGAAAGAGTTTGAGTTTCACCCCTGAACTTTTAAGGAAGAAGAACCAGAAACTTCCGTGCTCCTCTCACCATAATTGGTTCTGGACAGAGGCACCTGTTGGACCCTTGAGCTGTTCCTCAAGAAATGTGGTTGTTTCTTATTGAGCAGCAAAGCCAAAAAACCCTCCTGGATCATTGAATACTTAAGAGAGAGCAGGGAAATTCTCAGGGCTTTTTTGGAGTGTCTTAGCAGGTGTAAGGAGCCTCCCTGCACTGTGAACAGCTTTTATTCTTTTGTTGTGTACAGTTTGCTGTTGGAATTCTAGAAACTTAGATGTTAAGATTTTAACATATAGTAATACATGTAAGATAAAATAGAGGACTTTAGGGGTTTTTTGTGGGGTTTTTTTGTTTGTTTGTTTGTTTGTTTTTTTCCTGCTTTAATTAAAACCTTTTTGCTTTTCCAAAACACACCTGATCATGCTGCCTTACTAATTTTTCATAAGCCATTTTTTTGGGAGGCTGCTGGCAACCCTCAGAGCTTGATACACCTTTGTGGGGCTGATAACACATTGGCCACACACAAAATTATATCAAACTCATAATCAGAGTTGTGTGATGTGAAACAACCCAGGAAAAGTAAATAGCTGGGAGGAACAGATCTCTGTGTTCCTGCTCTGCTCTCCCAGGCCACCAAAATCTGTGTTTTGCTGAATTCCCCAATCACTCCCAGGGCTGCACATCAAACACTGATAAAAACAAGGCAGATTTAAACCTTTTCTCAGGGTGAAGAGGGTTAAGCTGTGTGGGGATTTTGGGAAGGAAGTTACCAGAGAGATGAGATGTGTGTGTAAGAATTCCCTGGTTTTATTCTTTTAATTACAGACAGACAGACTGACAGACAGACATAAAGTGCAACCACCCTGGCTGCTGCTGCACCTGCAATTCCTAATTGGACTTGAATCACAGCTTTGTGACTCTGTTTTACACCACAATGACACAGACTCCGAGGCTGAAAATGACTCTTTTATTTTTGGGATGTGTCTCCCTTTTATACTATTTCACACAGACCAATTGGATTGGTGACACAAAGACAAACCTCTTCACTCCCATTGGTCAGAGCAGAGGGACATCAAGGAGAAGTCCCTCCCAGGGAAAGGAATGAATAACAAAGTTACAGGTACAAAAGCATTTCTCCTATTTACAGAAAATTCCCTGGGAGAGAATTTCAGAAAACCAAAACACCTCAGGCACGGAACCAGGGCTGCAGCTTTGCAAGGATTTTTGGGGTTTTTTTTGGGAAGGAGGGAATGACAATCTGACAGAGGAGCTATATTAATATTAATCTTATTTGCAAAGGAAATGCAGTGGAGCAGAGTGAGCACTGCCCACTGTCACTGCTCCCCTGTGCATCATTTGGGTTTATATCCACACACTTGAAATGTGGATATTCTGGTTTATTATTTCTTGCATCACAACCCAGTGCCCTTGGGAGGAAAAAAAGGCAAGTAAAGACTTTAAAAATAGCACTGCCTTACTGTGTAAAGTCATGTTGTGTCATTTGAGAAATCTTTATGGAGCCAAATAACAAATTTTTATCACTATCTTTTAATTCCATGAGGAGGAAAGTTTGGGAAGAGGAGAGAAAGAGAAGAGAAAGAGAAGGTTTCTTGGGTGACAGGAGGAATCTGACTTTGAGAGGAACCTAAATGAAAACTGATCATGTCCTGTAGGAACAGAGTCAATACAGTGTGAGGTATGAGCAGGTTAAAACCTGCAAGCTGGGCATCCAATCAATAATTACCACATAAAATGCTCAAATTTTGCAGAGGAAAGCACCTTTCTTTATGTCAGATGAGTGATTTTCACATTTGGGACAAATTAGAGTTGAGGGGTGTTAATTTTATGCCATAAATCTGGTGAGAGCAGCTTGGGCAGATTGGTGGTGACCCCTGCAGCCCTGCAAGACACACACGCAACCAAAACCATGTCAATAACTGGCTGGAGTTTGCAGAAAATCCAAAATAACTGATTAGAAAGAGAAATATTCCCTTGTTTCAATAGATGTTGCTCAGGCCAACCACGATGCATTCATTCCCTGTTAATGATTTTGGGGATTCTGAGGATAAGATCCATATCAAGAGGGTAAGATATATGTGGACATAGTTTGTCCAGGTTAATGCAGTTAATTGGGCTGAGCTTTTGTTAAATTAAGTATTAGCTATTAATTTTTAGAAATATTATATTATATTATATTAGTATTATAAGTATTACATTATCATATATTTTATATTGTATTTTGTATATTATATAGAATATATTGTATATATTATATTCTATTGTATATATTATATAGAATATAGAATATATAGTATCTTATATATTATAGATTGTAGATTGTATATATTATATTATGTTATGTTGTATTATATTATATATTGTATATTGTGTAGTATATATAATATATTTAATGTAACAGCCCCAATGCCTGGATTTTCAGGCATCTATTTAGCAGAAACCTCAAGACTGAAGGTCTCTTTTATTCAGTAACTGATGTGTCATAGCCCAAATGGATGAAATTTCCAGCACATCCACAAAAACATTGGTGGAGCATCATTTGTAATGTGACATTAATTGTGATACCTTGTAAACCATTTAAAGCCCAGGTCAGAAATTGCAATTTTCGCCAAGCAGAGCAGAGGGCTCAGTGCTGGTGCTGCTGTCTGGAGAAAGGATGGGTTTGTTCCCACCACTGTTATGAAAATGGCTTTTTTCTGGGTTTGTTCTCCCAGACATGGAAGCAGCAGGATCACACTGAATTTTTTGGTTCACATACTCACATTTCAGGAACAGAAACACAAACATCATTCCTTTCATTGCAATCCACAACTGAGGGAAGGCATTAATTAGCAGCTGATTTAATTCCTACTCCAATTGTGGGTTTTTCCTCCCGGGTTTGTTTTCAGGCTGCCTTCACCAGGTGCCACTCACTAAAACCATCTCATTTGTCTGATCACAGCTTTTGTCCTCCTGGCACAGAGGGGAGGAAAAAGGCCTCCAAGAGCCAAAACAA
Organism: Sterrhoptilus dennistouni; assembly: GCA_013397095.1. Classification (NCBI taxonomy): domain Eukaryota; kingdom Metazoa; phylum Chordata; class Aves; order Passeriformes; family Zosteropidae; genus Sterrhoptilus; species Sterrhoptilus dennistouni. Next base: position 261,188 of record VWZU01003030.1, on the reverse strand, counting down.
TGTCCAAAATAATCCCTCTTGGCTGAGGTGTGATAAAAAACTGGGAGTGAGGCTCAAAGTTGTCATCAATTGTCAGACACGGGGGAAACTGATGATCCAAAGCCTCCATTTCAAAGAAATAAAAAAGGTTATTTAAATGAACACGTTCACAAGTACATCAAGGTAATTAAAAATAATTCTTGTCATTGGTTTTGCAATTCTAAAAAGTCTCCAAGGTTCCTCAGGACACCTGTTCACACAAGGGGCTGAGGGAAAAACAAAGCCACAAACACAAAAATAAAAAAGCTTTTCTAAGGGAAAACTGATTTACTTAAACCTACCTTTACTCGTACTTTACTTTTTATTTCCAATGAAAACTGCATCCAAAATGCACATTGACAGATAAACATCATCCTCCAAATGAGAGAATTAATGACAGGTTGGATAAGACCCAGCAGTCTGTATTTAACTCTCTATTCTACTACTGCACTTTCTAGTTTATTATTTTTCTAGTTTATTTTCTGAAGCCATACAACAGTGTGAGCAGAGGAATGGAGAAGATTTAAATTATAAAGTGTAAAATTATCAATTTTTTTATATTATGAAACTAATTAATTGTATTTTTTTTTAAATTACAGCAGCTAAACCAAGTGAAATAGGAGGAAATCTTTGAATGACTCTAACAAACCCTGCCTCAGTTTCACTCTACTTTCAGTGTCGTCTCATGCCTAAAACAGAAGAAAAATGGTTAAGATTTAATGGAAACTTCCATTTAAATCATCATTTTACATTGCTTAAAGTTAATTTATTAAGTTAAATGGTTGTGGGGAGGTAATACATAGGAAAAAAACCCTGCAGCTTTATAATAAATCCCTTTCTGACCTTCATTCACAGGCCAGGCCATTTAAAGAAAAAAAGCAGAATACTTTATTAGAAGTTTTGCCTCATTTTTTCCTGACCATTTAATTGTCACTGGTATGTTAAACAAGACAATTTATTTGGTTTAAACTGGATCTTCACAGGTTTTTCTCCAGACACAGAGCATAACTTGGGGAAAAAACTCATCCAAACCTGCTCCCATTTTCTTTATTAATAAAAAAAAGGAAAATAAGAATTAATAAGAAAGCAGGAGTGGCTCCTGTGGCAATGGTTCCATAGGAGAACTTTAAGAGATAAAGAAATAAAACATCCTTGGTAGAAAGATGCAGATCCAGAGAACATTTCTGGGCCATCACAGGGGTTTTAGGGGCAGGTAAAAACCAAAAAAGACCTTCAGTGTTGCAGCAGAATTTTCCTGAAATGGAGCTGCACCTCCTGAAGTCCAATCCCTGCAAAATTCAGCCCATCCTGAGGGATGGATGTAATTTGATATATTGATGAATACATCTGAAAGCAGAATGTTTCTGAGGTGCTGCAGGAACATGTTGGACAAACTGAGGTGTGTGAGCACATCAGGGACCTGCTGCTGCTCCTCCCGGCTCCCCCGTGCTGCCTCTGCTCCCCTCCTGTGCGCCAGCATTGAGAAGGCAAAACACCTGGAAAAGTGATTAGTTCTGAGGCTCCTTTAATTAATTATAGCCTGGAGATATCAGCACAACAAACTCAGCCTAAAACCTTGTCAAAACCAAGGATAAGTCACTTTGAAAAGAGGTGTTTTATAAGAAAATCACAAACTCTGAACTATTGGAGGGGTTCATTCCTGCCAGAGAACCAAGCACAACCCACCCAGTTCAACCTGCAGGGCAAAACCAGCCTGAGGGGATTCCAGAGGGGGATTTCCCCCTTTAAAATGAGGAAAAATTCCTGTGAATTTCTCTCAAAAATCGAGAAATGGAGATTTGCTGCTATGCATCTGTTTGGACTCACTGCGTGGATTTTATTAATTATATTATATTAATTTATCTTCAGTATCAAGGTTTCATAACTGTAAAACTTGTCCTGTGAACCATCTCATGATCTTACACTATTTTTTTTACACTTTTTTTTTTTTTAACACACTGATTTTCTTCCTCCTGGTTGGATGTTTTTTGGTGGTGTTGCTGCTTTTTAAAATATAAAATGAAATAATTTTGGCATTTCAATTAATGGTGTAAATTAATAATTCATTTTTGAATTAAAATAAATTGAAATAATTTTTCATACACTCAATGACCAGGAAAAATAGAAACAAAGTGAGTTCAACTGTTTAAAGATAACATTTAAAAAGAAAATTAATTTTTTAAAGTTGTAATAAAAAAGAACATGAACTTTTTATGCAGAAATTAAGGAGAAGAAAGGGCACTTTGTAGTTTCCATAGGAAGCTCACTGCTACACTTGGTCTCAATACCCCAATATCTGCTCTTGATCTTTTACCATCCCTGAAAAACCTTTTCCTACTTCTGGCAATAAATGCTGTCAGCAAATCTGATGGAATTTATTTTCCAGAAGTAGAAGGGGAGTCTGAGGGCTGGAAAGTTCTGGGAGGTTCCAGTGCTCTTCATCATCCTCCTCCTCTGATGTTGTAAATCCAGATATTGTAAATAAATTGTAAATTGTGTTCCTTCAGGCAAGGCTTGGCTTTGCAAACACACACCCTGCCAGCTGTCACAAAACCAGCAGAACAACAAAAAAAATCATGTATTATTAGAAATAATGTGAATAAGAGAGCCAGGGGGATTTTATGGATGTTTTAAGCTGATTTAAACTGAAGAGATTTGGTGGGAAGGAAAATGCTGATGTTTCAGTCTGAGGGGCTTGGTGGGGTATTTTAAGATGCTGAAAACTGAGGGTGTTTTGCATTACAATGACACGGACTCTGAGCTTCAGAAAGCTGAAAATTACTTTTTTATTTTTGGGATGTGTTTCTTTTTTTATACTATTTTACACAGGCCAATTTGATTGGTGAAACAGAGACAAAACACATTGGTGCTTTCACTCACATTGAAATCAAACCAGAGGGACATCAAGAAGAATTCCCTCCTAGGAAAAGGAACGAAAACAAAGTTATAACTACAAAACCACAACGTTATAAACTAAAAAAACATGTCTCTCGTTTACAGAAAACTCTCTGGGAAAAGAATTTCAGAGAATTAAAACATTTCAGGTACAAAACCAGGGCTACAGACAACAATTCCTTTGCCCTAAATACAAAGCTGCTGGTGATGCAAATGGGATGTGCTGCAGGATGAGTCACTGGCTGAGGAGATAAAAGCTGGGGCACACTCAGAGCCTGAGCCCCTGCTCCAGTGGGGCAGCGATGTCACAACAACAGGACACAAAATAAAGATGACTCCAGTCAGGGAGCAGTAGAATCAGAAGGTTTATTTACAGTTCATTCAGCCCTTTTATAACACGCCGTGCTAAAGGCACATTATTGGTCCATAGGGCTGACACCTCTCCCATTGGCTCAGTAACAGAAATAGCAAACAACACCTGCTGTTATGGGAAAGGATTATTGGTTACACAAGGTTGTTTTAGGAAAAAACAAACAAACAAAAAAAAACTGCTGAAAAGTTTCCCTTGGGATAAGCTCAGCAATTCTCAGGGTCAGAAAATACCAGGTCCACACAAGGACACCCAGACTTTCCTCCCTGCCTCAAAAGCCAGAGGAGCCAGGCAGTAAAAACGCTCTAAAATCCCTTTTCCACACCCTTGGCTTTCATTTTCAGGCAGGTTTGTGGGATTTCATGTTGGAAATGCCTTAGGAATCACTGGGGTTTGCACAGATACATGTAAATAATGCACAGGCACAACTGGAGCACCATGAGGCAGGTGAGAGGCTTCCAGTGCTTTGCACAGCAGTGAAAAGGCACCTTATGGAAAAAATTTCATTGCAAATGCAGCAATCAGACTGCTTTAAAGCCCATTAATTTGATGAAAAGCTGTGGATATTTGATAAAAAAGCTTTTTTTTTTTTTTNTTTCCCCTTTTTAATTTTTTTTTTTTTTTTTTTTTTTTTTTTTTTTTGCAATAGCTATGGCAGACATCTCAGGCAAACACAGGGGGAACCTCTCCCCACCAACCTTCCCTGCAGGTCAGGAGCTGCAACCTTGAAGTAAAATCTTCTTTAAAGATTTTTTTCAGTCAATCATTCCCCTCACTGTCAAAATAACAAAATGCTGCTGTTATTTCTGTTGCATTGTGTCTCATGCCAAACAAAAAAAAAAAACCCAATATGAGACATTGTGACTTCAGTTAGATCTTGTAAAGTAGAAAAAGTAGAATTCACTTCTTGGGATTCAGTCCCCATGGGGAAAGGTCACAGGCATCGGTTTTCAACCTAAAGGAGATTTTAATATTGTTAAATATTTTGCAGTTCATTTTCATGTCACCATTTGATCTTCCAGAAAGTGTTGTTTTAATTAAGTTCCTGTGTTTTTCACACCAGGTTGATTCTAGCATTTCAGAGCCTTTTATTTCAGTTTTTTCTTGTCATATGAAATAAGTAAACAAGAGTTGAAACATTAAAAGCCACCTTTGCAATAACTATCCTGTTAATTTTGACCCATCCCTATTTGCAATATTTTATGGTTATTAACTCCTATCCCATCTCTATTTTCAATATTTCATGGTTGTAGAAATGATCCTCCCCAATCAAAAGAAGAATTTTAATTGCACTTGTACTGAAAGCACTCCAAGGCTTAAAATGCAGTTTCATCCTACAGGTATCTTGCTTCATTCATTTACCTGAGGGTGATTAAAACCAAATTATTTGAAGCTTTAGGAATTTAAATTGGGCGTTTTTGTAATCACAGCTGAGTGGAGCTGCACAATCTCTGCAGTCACATCTTTTCACTGCTGTCAAAACAAGTGAGACAAGGTCACACATCTTTAAAAATTTTAGCATTATTTTTCAGCTCTACTCCTGGACCAGGGGAGTGTGGAGAATGCAGACTGAATTTGGCAAATCAGGCACCAACTTCATTTTAGACACGAGAAACCATCCCAGGCTGACACTGAGTTCTTGTGTTCTCACAGCTTTTTTGTTTTCTATTTGAGCTTTGATTCAAAGTGAGCTTCAATGCTGCTGCTTCTCTGAGAGCTCAGGATAGTCAGAAATGGGCTCAATAAATAAATAAATCATCATCCATCAGAGATCTCTAGGCCCTAATATAACACATCTAACTTCTGCCTCCTTTTTGATAAACCTGCTTTATTTATCATCATTGTGCCCATCAAAACATAAAACACTGTGACCTCTGCAGTCACTCTTCCATCCATCACTTTACTCCCAGAGGGATTAATTCTCTCTTTTCACAGCTTCTCACAACTCCCCTGGCAGAAATTCCAGCCCAACTTGCATTTTTATTTCACCCTCCTTTTGTGGCTCCCCTGTCAGAACTCTAATGTGGCAGCTTCATTAAATAAACTCATTTTAACAGAGGTGGTCTAGAGCAAGGATAAAGTATTTATCCAGGGCCTAAGTGATTAAAGAAGGCTTTGCTCCACTGAAATTGGTGGAATTAAGTGTAGACTTAAAACAGTTTGAAAGTTTTGTCAGTTACTGCCAGGGGAGAAAAGCTCAGGGGAGTTATTGACAGTCAGACTCTTCAAAATTATGAATACGCAAAATTAGCACCCAGTAATACAGGAAGGAAAGGACCCAATATTTAAAGAGGAAAAAACAGATATTTGAACATTTGTAAGCATTTAAAAAAAAAAAAGTTCTTTAAGTTTTCAAACTCCCTCTGAAACCCCACAAAACAAAAAAAAACCCCAAACCCTGAACCACCCAACCCTCACTACATGGAATTTATATTCATTTATCTTCATCATTAAGGTTTGGTAACTGCAAAATTGTCCTTGAACCATCTCACCATCTTGCACTATTTAAATATCTCATTTTTTTTTGTAACACACTGATTTTCATCCTCCAGGTTGGATGTTTATTGGTGGTGTTGCTGCTTTAAAAAAAAAAAACTGAAAAATTTGGACATTTCAATTAATTTGGTAAACTAATAATTCTTTTTTTTTTTTTTGGTCATTGCTTGAAATAAATTATTGATTTAATGTTAGTTTCTCTAATTATTTTGATCCAATTAGGCTTTGATGGAGAACAACTTTGTATTTATCAGTTTATTTATTGTGACTTACTGTCTTCACCAAGGGGGCTAAATAAAGAAACTCTGTTTTATTGTGGCATCCAAGCACGGACAGAGACTTTCCTCACATCTCACACCTATTTAAATAAGTATTTACTTAAATAAAATACCTCATCCCAGCACTGATTTCCTCTTGAGGCAGATCCACAGACTCAGGTGGTTAAAAGGGACTCAGGTAAGATTTCAAATTTATTTTATTTTCTCCATAAACGTGATCACAGAAGAGAACACACTGGTTCCCATTAGCCCAAAAGTAAATTTGCTTTTGGAGGTAATTTATTACAAATGGAAGAGGTTTAGTGGTTCTTAAGGGCAGTTATTAAATATTTATTAAATTAAAAAACACCTCAGCCTTCATTTCAATTTGCAGGTATTGATTGATCCTTACAGACTGATACCTTCTCTTGCTGGTGTCACTATGAACCCGTGAAGATTCATATCCTTGCACAAAAATAAACACTGAAAAAGGAATTGCAATGAGGGCGGAGTGTTTGCAGGGCTGGAGTCCAGCAAAGCACTTAAACACACATCCAAATTCTCATTTACCTGAGGGAAACTCCCCCTGTGCCCTGAGCACTCTGCTGGGGCCAGGAGGGGATTTCTGTCCCCAGCACTGTGCAGAGAAATCTGTGCAGCAATCAACTCCCTGTAAATATTTAATCTCCATTAAATCCTGTTCAGTATCTACATCTCCCCTCCCAACCTATTTCGTGGCATTTCCCTCTCAGGAAGTGTCTGAAGTGTGGAAAGTTTGTCTGGAAGGAGTGAATGAAAGAGGAAATCCTCTAAATGAAATGTGCTGGTGGAGCTCAGGGAAGGTGGGAGCTCCAGAGAGCTGCAAACAGCAGCACCAAGGAGAAGCTGCCCACAGGAAAATCAATAAAAAATCAAAAAATCGTTGACAAACCACCACAATCCTATTCCTTCCTTCTTCAGAGACAGAGACAGGAGCACAGAGGAATCAGAAATCTCATCTCTTTCTTTTATCTACAAAGGCACTGGGTACTCCCATCCCACAGAAATTCTGGTCTCTGCAGAGCTTGTGAAACACAACCACAAAAACCTCTGAAGTCTCCATCCCGTGCTGCTTTTGAAAGTAATTCAGTTTACTCTTGAAAATACTCACTGTGTGAATGAGCTCTCAGAAATGCTCATTCCTGAGAGGGAAAGGGAATAATTGTTAAGAGCTGTGATAAAGGTTCTCCTCTGTCCTTCCCTCACATCTCCACACAATGAATTCCTGAGATGGAAAAGAATTGTGAAGGATTTGCTGTAAGGAAAGAACAAATGAAAATGCCTTTTACTTAAACTTGAGTACTGTGGATTTATCTTGGGTTACTGAAAGAATGTTTTTCTGTTAGTCTCAGTAATGCAATCAATTTCTTAATGAAAAGCAAAGCAACAGATCTTGAACTGTTCTTCAGTAGCACGACAGAGGAAACTGAGCTGAGCTGGGGAAATCAGTGCAGCCAGAGTACGGGGGGGAGAAAAATTGATGGAAAACAGTAATGCTGAATTCATTATTTTTAATTGCATGACAAGCCTGCCCAAATCACTCAGCACTTAAAGTCCTAATTAAGGAATTGGGGATCCCTGGGAGGAGAAAGTGGAACCCAATTCACTGAGGCACCAAGAGGCTGGAGCAGGATCATGCCCTGGGTTTTTATTTTGCTGGTAGTTTGGGAAATTGTACTTTAATAACCTGTAATGGCTTTGCATGGACTCGTTCAGAACTGATCAAAGATGTCCTTTTGAAAACACAGAGTGCTGAAAATTCTGCAGGGTAGTCATGATGTAGTCATGCAGGTAAATGTAACTTGTTTGTGTCCTAATAAATCCAATCCCATTTCTGGTGATTTCTTCCAAGATCTGGACCTATCATTGCACAGGGAGGTTCTGCAGTTCCTGTCAGACACAAGGGCACAGTGAAAGTGCAGGTCAGGAGCAGACCCACCTGTGCCACGGGACATAAATTTGCAAGGAGAGGATTTGTAAATCCCAAAGCATCGGGTCCAGTGAGACAGTTCATCTCTCTGTCCTCCACCCTCATTGTCCATCTTCCTACTCCCGTCCTCTGCTCTCAGCCCTGCTCCCACTGTCCCAAATATTGGGATTTTCTGCTCTAAACTTCCCCTCCTTCCCTCCTCCCTTTACTGTCAGTGCAAGCCAGCAAATGGCAGAGTTTGCTCAGGGTCTCATCAACTGAATAAACTCTCCTGCAAACCCTCTTGCTTTGCTCCAGCTTTGATGTGGTTTTACTGCTGCCCAAGCTTGCATGGATAAAAATCCCTAAAATGCTCTCCCTCCCTTGGCTCTGCAGGCACAGCTCACCCCTCAGTTGTGTTACTGCCACAGACCTTCTCCTGACCCTTGTATTTAGGATTTCCCACATCTGGCATTCAGCCTTCAGCTTCTCTGCCCCGGTCCCCAGATATTGGGAATTATGGCTAATTCTAGTTCTGTGCTGGTTCCTCTGCCTCCAGATGCTCTCTGCAGTGTTTTATTTCAGGTATTTTTTTAATCTGTCTGCTTGCCAGGCTACTCTTTGCTAAGAACATCCTCTCATTTTGTTTAGGGTTTTATTTTTTGGTCATCCTGTCCTTAATTCCTGGTTTTGTTCACTTCTTCAGTGCTGATTTTCTGGTGTGCACTTATTTGACAACCTTCCCTCCATATCAAAACACAGTGTCCTTACCCAAAGTTCTCAATTTCAGTGTGAAGTGTATTAATGTCACCAAATTTCTGTCTGTGGCACAGGCAGAGCCCTCAGCCTGTGTCCTGAAGGGAAGGAAATGAGGCATTGAAAACTTTGCATCCCAGTTCCTCCTCCCCAGAGGAAACAAGGACCATCCCAAAATCCCTCACAGCCTTGTTGATTCCCCATTCCTGCTGTTGCCCTCTGTGGCCAGTCCTCTTTCTTTTTTAAGCCTTTGTAACTTTATGTGAACAGAAATTGAAATAACCTAAAAATTGAAAATCTGCATTGAAGTGAGTCTGGAAATTTCCATCCTCCACAGCTGATAAAGTCCATTTTACCATTTGTAGTCCCTAAAAAGTCTGTGGCTCAAAATTTACCTGCAAAATTCTCTCTGGTTGGTTTTCTGGGGGGGGGGTGTTTGGTGTTTTTTTTGGTTTTGGTTTTGTTTTGGGTTTTTGTTTGTTTGTTGGATGGTTTTGGTTTTTATACGATGTCTTTAAGCTGAATTCTTTCCTCATATACTGCATACAGTGCTATATAAGAGTGTGTCATAATGCTCATGTCTCCCAGGGTGGTTTTTCCAGCCCAGGCCTGCCCTGTCCTGTGCTCTGTGGATAATTATATTGAGTTTTATGAGAGCTCTTGGCTCATTAAAAGTCCCTGTCTGGAGATGCCCACCAGGCCAAGCAGCAGCTGAGGCATCACCAAAACCTGGCTCAAAACTTCACAGAGTTCTTAAAGCTATTAACACTGACTGCTGTGGTATCAACAAATCTGAATAAGTGGAATAAAATTTCAATGGAACTCAATCTACTCAATTCTATTTAATCAATCTACTCAATAAAAATCGACTCAATCAATGAATGGAATAAAATTCCACCCTCAGCCCATGTCCTGATCCACAGATGCAGATGAGCACACCAGGACAGGCTCCTGGGGAAGACAGCAGTGTTTAGTTGGAAGTTGTGTGGTTACAGCTGGTAAAGAGCTGTACAGCTTCTCTTTACACAAGAAAAAAAAGGATTTTTAAAACATTTGAGCATTGCTCAAACAACACAATGAGAAGGAGGGGGCTGAAAGCTGCTTGCTCCCGTTGCAGCCTTCAATGTTTAATTCCTGAAAGTCTTGGTGTTGCATCCTCACCATCAGACAGCAGTTTGTGTGCAGGACAAGGACGGGTTTTGTTGCTTAGTTACCCTACTCTTCATTCCAAAAGGCGAACCCATGGCTGTGTTACATAAGCAGCCAGTGTTCCATCCAGCCTGAGAAAAACACGAGCAGAACCTGCCTGAGCAGGGGAGGGGCTCACCAAACACATTTCCGTGGGGAACAGGGAGTTTTCCCCCGTTTTCCAGATTCGCTCCAGATGGTCCAAAAAGGCTCTGGGTGTAAATGGCAAAATATGCAGCAAAAGAGGAGATTGTGGAGCCTCAGAAAATTGTGTGGTGTCTTCTGCAGACATGAAAGGGATTAAAATGCAAAGCCCTCGGTGGATTCCATCCCAAACACTCCCTGCACACCAGGAACAACTTGGTTTCATTTCCCTCGCTGCCTGTTAAGGAGAATGAGAGAACGGAACAGCAGCAAAGCCCAGCAGTGAGACAATGCCAGGAACAAACGAGCCTTCCTTGCTTTGTTTGTTTGTTTTTTTTTTTTTTTTTTTCTGGTAGACAAACAGCTCGTGGCAAATTAAATGGCTGCTTAATTACCCTCTTCCAAGCTCTGTGCACAAAACAAGATTTAAAATCTTGGGTTATTTCTTTAAATGCAGGGAATTCAATTCTACTTTGAGGGAAGAGAGGAGCAAGGAGCAGTGCACAGGGTTGGAAGTGTGGTGTTCTCCCTTCCAGGGGTTTGGGATGGCTCTAGATGAATAAAAAGTTGTAATATTGATGCTGTTGTAGAATATTCCTGCGGCAAAGTACTTCCCTTCCCAGCTCACTTTCAGCTTCGGCATCACCTCTGCAAACTCCCTGACTTGGAAGAGGAGACAGAAAGTGAAACAAAACCAAGGAAGGTTGTTCTGCTACATCCAATTGAAGGAGTATCAGAAATACTTAAGGGAAAATATCTTTTGGTTAAGGAGAATCATCCAGGGAAAGGATGGAGTTTTTCTGTGACCACTGGAGATGTTGCAGTCCTAACTTTAGAGACGTTGTATATTAAAATTCAAATCTGCATCCAGCCTGAATAGTGGCAGAAAGCTCAGATCTCAGCAGACACCATTTTTCTCCAGAGTCTGAACAGTTCATTTTCTGCATGAGACACATTTCTCTCAATTTAGCTACAAGGAAAAGAAGCTAAAGTAACAGCAAAATTAGTTAAAACACTCCAATTTTAAGAAGGATAAGAAGTGAAAGCTGAAAAACACAAACATTGTATTTTTTCAGTATTTTCTAGTCTAGTCTAGTCTATTCTCCTTTAAAGTTTCCTTAATGACTTCTTGAGATCATTAATGGAATCTTCCAAATACCAATGAAATGCCATGGCAGTCCTTTATCACTGAGAGTCAAAGACCAGCACATTTACTGCAGAGTTAGCTCACATTAAAATTTTGATACCATTTTTTCCACTCTGCTGAATAAAAACCAGTTTATTGTTAATTAGGCAAAGCCCATCCTTTCCAGATTAGAGGAGGGGGTGTTGTTTTAGTTTTTTTTTTTTTTTTGTCTTGAAAGGATCTGTGACATCAGCTAAAGTGGAAGTCCATCTGGAGGAAGGCTCAGAGCATCAGGGATAATTTGGGAGTTGCTAAGGAAAGATTGTCAGTAAATCCTCATTTCAATATTGTCTTTCTTGTTACCTACATGGGGAGAATACTCAGACAACTTATGTCAGAAAGGATTAAATAGCCGATGAAATATTCTACAGAAAAGCTCTCCTAAATCAGACACTGAATTACCACAAGTGAAACCTGATTTTCCCAGGAATCCCCTCTCTCTTCTCAGCCCTGGGTTTGCTAATCTGGGCACTTCATTTGCCAGATTCACTTTTTAGCACTTTGCAACCTGCTCTGTGTCTATTGAGGGAAATTTAATTGCATCTTTTTACTTCATTGCATCGACTGTGGCATTATCAATGCAAATGGGATTTGTGCTGCTGACGTGGGAAAGCAGCAGCTCAGTGCCTGCAGAGAAAGGAGAGCACACCCAAAAGCAGTTCAGCTCTTGGCTTTTTTACCAGACAGGCCCTCCACCAGTGACTTCTAATTTTAACCTACTCCTGAAAGGTTAGATGAAGCCCAAGGGAGCATTATTTGCTAACTCTAAATAAAAGCTGTGGGCACTGTGAATTAGTGCTGCACAATATCAGTATTATCAGAGGCTTCCACACAGGAATTTCACTTTGGGCTCTGCTTTAGAAGTGATTTCTGGTTTGTTTCTAGGAAAGCCAACCAGACTTTCTGCCTGGCTGGTCCTGCAAGGCCTTCCCAGGGTGAAACCCAAGCACAGCACAATAAAGGCAGAGGGATAATGAAGATATCTGAGTATTTCCTCCTGGTTGGGAATGTGTGTGTCAGATGGGAAGCAAACACTCTCAGAAGGAACAGCCCACAACCTGTTCCAGCATTCTCCTGAAGGCCAGGAATGGCACTTTCATTTTCCCTCAGCCAGTTTGACTTCAGCAAATGTTGCCCTGAGCTGCTGCTGCTGCTGCTGTGATTTTCCTTGGAGGGACATCCTGGCAGCACTGCTCATTGCCATTCACCCTGTGCCTCAGTCAGCCCAGCTCTGCACTTCAACAATCAGTTCCCATTTATTATTTCGAATGTCTCTCACACTCATCAGTAAAAGATGACCCAGCAGAATCTCACTTTGAGTGGAGTCAGAGAGGCTGAGTCGTGACGGGATGCTGATGGATCACAGCCACCAGCAGCACAGAGCAGGTTGTCCAGGTTCCCTCGTGCTCAGGGAAAACGCAAACATCTGGAGTTTAGCCAGTGAAATAAAGAAAGATAACTCTTCAAAACGTTGGCACCTCGGTAGCTGGGAAAGAGAAACAGGAATAAGTGATGCCCAGAAGCTGTTTGTGTATTTGATTGCAATAATAAGGCATGAAACTGCTTCTGTTGAGTGTTATCACATTCGGGTTTTCACTGAGGTTTCACCCCTTTGTCACCCTGATTTTTCAGCCTTCTGATGTTTTCATTCTTGGACTGGAACTTTCTCATGAATTGTAAAAAACACAAAGAGTGATGTTTGGTAAACCATACATTCCTTCCAGGGGGAAGGACAAATTGATGGACTTCTAAGTTGACCACTGGGGTCAGAGTGGTGTTACTCTCATCTTCCAATCCCTGATCAAATTCCAAACCCTATTTGAACCCCAAACCAAAATAAACTTTCTCTTCTCACTTCTCAACTTGACAGGTGAGTGTGGTTCTTTCGTGTCCTCTAACGACACCCCTCATTCTGGGGTTCTTTCCCAAGTCAGATCATATTGCAACAGAAAGTCTCCAAAAAGAGGAAGGGTTTGCAGCAAATCAGTGCTGGGAGAGGAAAAGAACTTTATCACTGTTATAAGGTCTGTCAGAAATGAGCCCACATAAATCAGATGAGCCAATTTCAGTGATGTGTCACCTCCAAGACAAACAGCACTGCTCTTCTGGAAAGTTCCTGGGTTCAGACTGTGGCTGGGCAATCCTGAGCCCCAAAGGGATGCAAGATGGGAATGGTTCCCTGCCAGGGGGCATTTACAGCCTTCATCCACTGCTCAAACAGGACAGGAAGAGGCTCCGGGTCAGAATTTATGTGTCTTGTCTAATTAACAATAAAAATTCAACTTTTTTCTAAAGACAGCTGCAGAAACATTACCTGCACTGCTGGCTCCAAAAGTGCCCAGGGAATGAGCAGGGAATGAGGGAATGAGGGTCTTTTCAAAGGGATTGTTTGTGCTGGCTGGAGGGACCTCAGCTGCTCCTGCATTTCCATACTGGGCATGGCCCAAAGCTACAAAATTAGCGCCTGACTCGCAATCTGATGATAAAAAAAATATCAGTATTTCCCTTTAGAAATGGGAAGCCAAAGTATAAGACAGGTGAATTTTCCAAGGTCATTATTCAATGAACATGGAGCATCCTCCTTTCTCCAGGTTTCCTTTTCTCTCTACGAAATTGCCAACAATTCCATCTCCATTTTTCACTGATTGGGAAAATTCTGATAAAGCAATCCAGGACCACAAATGCCTTTGCTGTGGAACGTGGAACTCTCCTAATGATTCACCATAAAATAATTATAAATCAAGATTATTAAAATCAAATGCTACAGCAGTAGCTTCCAAAACTGTTTGTAAATTTTCCACCCAGAAATCCACAGTTTGCTGTGGGAAATCCTTCTGCTGTGACTCTCCTCCCCACCTGCCCTGGTGCAATGTCACTGCAGACCAGCAGTGCTCAGAAAAGGATTTACAGAAATAATAGGTGTTTTTCATTTCCTTTCATCATCTCAAAAGATGACTAAATGGATGTCAAGAAATTTGAAAGAGAGAGAAAATTTGTTTTTTTCCTTCTGTTCTGCTGAATTTCTGCAGAGGTCAGAGTAAGAAACACTGAATAATCCCAAAGAGGGAGAGCACTTTGCCTGGCTTGCCTGGGGATTCCAAACGCAGTTAAAATTCAAGTGCTGAACAAGTGTTTGACAACATTGCCATATCCTTAATCAGCTTTCATGAATGACTGAGACAAACCCATATCTTTCATATCTTTCCTTCTCAATATTTACGCACTACCCAAATAGCCCGTGGCTATTTGTATCCAAAAGCCTTAAATAATTAGCATTAATTAGATTTAGCATGGCAGGAATATTCAATGATGTCTTTGTAAAACTTGGATTGTACAATTCCATTTCTCAGTCTTCTCATTTCTTCCGTGTCACTCCATTCACACAAGTGAGATCAGTATTCAGCACAAGCTTTCTTCTCCCTCTCCAAATTTTTCCTGTTAGAGAGAGAAAGTGTGTGCGGCTTCTTTGGTTTTAATAATTATTTAAATTGCATAACTCAGGTTACCCTATCAGGACAAGCCATGACATTTTGTTGTTACAATTCAAACCCAGATGCAGCTGGTTACAAAAGCCCACGATGTAAATAAAAACCTGTAGGAAAAAAAAATCTTAATAGCTGACAAAATTCTAAACAAACCCAGTTTGGAACAGTTGCTGATTCTTTTTAAAGGACAAATTTATTCTTTCTTCTCAACTCTTTCCTGATACCACTGTCAGAGAGCAAGGGAGATCCAGAGGCAGATCCAGTTCTTATTAATGAAATAATGGAACCAGCAGTGCTGGGAATCTCCATGGGAATCTTGGAATTTGGTCTGAATCTTTGGCTACAAAGCAGAAATAGGCTTTAAATGTCCTGACTGGGCAGAGTTTTAATTATTTCATTCATGATTCTGATATAACTGGAGAATTAAATGGCTGGAGAAGGGAAGGCCAACTGTGTTCACTCAGTGCCCCTTTAAACAAGTTCAGTTTAACCTCACATTATTCAACTCCTTAAACAAGAAAAAATCATGGCAGGACCAGAGAGAGAATATTTGTCAGATTAAAGATCAACAAGGAGATCAAGCTCACAGGACCAGAGTTGTTCCATCTCTGGGGTTTCCTGACATCCATCCAGACCCCAAGCATCCCACCAACAAACCAACCTGCTGTGTTAATAAAAAGGATAGAAGTGCTGGGTTTTGGTGGGCACAGCCACACTGAGGAGAAAAGGGGGGACAGGAACCACAGGACAGGAGTGGGAAGGTGGAGAGAGAGGTAAAAATACACAACATTCATATTGCTTTTATTTCAGAGGAACCACTCTGATGAACAGGAGTTGTGCTCTGAGCAAAATTGGCATTCAGGGCAGATCAATATACTTCTGTATTAGCTTTGATTTTCTTCAGTGCCAGGTTCTGAATCTTGCATAGCCACATCTATATCTATGTCTTTATTCATTTAGTTACAAAAATAAATATATTCAGGAAAGTCTACTTTATATTCCTCTTAGACTTTCCTGATGGAAATTATGTAGTGGCCTTCAAAGAGATTGATGGAACACATCTGAGGACTTTTACTATTAACACAAATTAGAGAATGTAGAAATTATTTTCTGAGGATAAATATGCATGAAGAAAAAAATCAATCCTGTTGTTTACCTTTTTCAATGGAAAAGATTCAACACCAGTTTTATGTGTGAAAGAATTTGTAAAAAAAAAGCAATACAAGCAAAATGTACAGAAAGTTGATTCTGTTTTACACTTGTAAGCAAAATGATTCCCTCCCTCCCCACCTCCCAATAAAAGGGAAGGCTCAGGAAGAGCTCAGCTCCAACCCTGTGCTCCAGGATCTGGAGCCTGTTGGAGGGGCTGCTGGAACAAAGCAAATCACAGAGAATTGCTGGGTCAGGGTGGCTGCAGAGCCCAGAACAGGCTGTTCTCACAGGCAGAGCAGATGATTATCAGTGGGATGATGCTCTCTCCAGAGTGTCCCTGGGGCAGGACAAGCTGCTCCCACCTCTCTCCTCACCTGTGCCATGCTCTCTTCTCCCCTGGGGGAAGAAAAATTGATATACTAGAGCTGAACAAAGAACATCCTCCATAATTCACCTCTACAGTTGTTTTTTTTTTTTTTTAAGCTTTGTGTTTCTTTAAAGCAACAACTACACATGGAAAGGTGGCAGAGACTACACCTATGACAAACCTTGAATTTTGATTCCATGCTGCTCTTTCCCCTCAAATCAGGCACCAAAAGAAGCTTTTTATTCAAATTATCTGTTGGAAAGAGCAAACTGCAGCCATCTAACTAGGTAAAGAGCAAACTGCACCTACCTACTAACTAAAGGGTAATTAGTGGGAGATAACCAGGTCTGTAGTTAAACTTTCAGATTAGCCATTGATAGATAGAACAGGAGTGAGTCCTGTGCCTTCATGGGGAGCTGGAATTAAATTTTATAATGACATTTCTAGTATTTAAATAAGAAAATTGAAAGGTGAAGGGCAGCAATGCAAAGAGCCTAAGCTGCCAGATTGTCTGGGGGAGGATTGGCACCAAGGACAAAGGGATGCTCACCCGAACCTTGGGAAAATCAAGTTACCCGGTGGTTTTGCTGCACCTTGTAATTAAAAGCACTTCCTGTTGCAGTATCAGGCACCCACTCATTATTTTATGCTCCCTGCCTCTTTTCCAAAGGTGTCCCTTTGCCGTGAAGGCAGCCTCAGGTAACTGTGTTTGCATCTGGGAGCTTTTCTTGACACAGATGAATACTTCCTTATTTTTATTTTTTAATATTTCAATTTTTTATTATTTTTTATGTTTCTGTTTTTATTTTTTATGTTTTTATTTTTATTTTTATATTTTATTATTTTCTATTTACTTAATTTTATTTATNTTTAAATAGCTTTAAGGCTGGAGCCCAGCTCTCCCAAAAAAGCTTAGAAACTTCTCCAGATGAACCCCCCCATCTCTAGGGCTCCAGTGACACTGACTGGTTTTGGAGTATTTTGCCAGCAGCCACATTGTGATTCACACGATGTTGCTGCCTTCCCACACTGGTGCCACTGGAAGAGACAGGATCTGTGAGAACAAAGCCTGGGGAAAACAATCTTTAGGGCCCTTTGGTTTGCAGCGATTGTGAATGACAAACATCAGCTGCTGTAAATCAGGCTGCTGGATCAATCCAGGCTGGGGATGACCAGCTCCTGATCAGCCCTGGCAGGAGGATTTGGGGTTCTGTGAGAGCTGCACCTGTCCCAGCCCAGAAATCCCCATGCCCAGCATGGGCAGCAGGAAAGGGATTGGGATTGTGCCCCCTGAGCTCAGGTGAGACCCCACCTGCTGCCCCAGCCCTGGGAGGAGCTGGAGGTGCTGGAGAGAGCCCAGAGGAGGCTCCAGGATGATCCCAGGGATGGAGCAGCTCTGCTGGGAGGAAAGGCTGGAGAGCTGGGATTGTTCACCTGGACAGGAGAAGCTTTGGGCTGAGCTCAGGGGGGTGTCCCTGTGCCTTTAGGGGCTACAAGAAAGATGGAGAGGGACTTTGCTGTGATGGGACAAAGGGGAACAGCTTCAAATTGATAGAGAGTGGGTTCAGAGTAGGAATTAGGAAGGAATTGTTCCCTGTGAGGGTGGACAGGCCCTGGCACAGGGTGCCCACAGCAGCTGTGGCTGCCCCTGGATCCCTGGCAGTGCCCAAGGACAGGCTGGACATGGGGCTTGGAGCAGCCTGGGACAGTGGAAAATGTCCCTGCCCATGGCAGAGGTGGCACTGGATCAGTTTTGGGGACCCTCCAAACCCAAACCATCCTGTGATTCCATAATATGGCAAAATAACCATCAGGCTAAGTTAGAGGCTATTGACATGAATTTGCCTTTTAGTAAAAATAAACCCGACACTTGAAATTGAAAGTGGATCAATGCTGTAAGTGTGCACAACCACCACACTCAGAGGAGAGGGGATTTTTTTGAGCTGGAATGTGCAGATTTCCAGCTGCTGGAGGTGAACGCTAGCAGCAGCGTCCCTTCATGTGTGAGTTACCAGTGTGTGAATTCTCTCTTGCCTTTCACAGGTACAGTTTATTAAACTTGCTCACAATTCCCTTGTTGGAGCAAGGGTTTCTATTTCACAGTATCAAACGCATCCAGAGAAAAATAAAAATTGGGGATCACTCAGGGAATTGGACACCGTGGAAGGGTTTTTCCATATTGGTCAGCAGTGCTTTTACAACTGTCATTTATCAGAAATAGATGTCAGAGCTGTGCAAGAACTGCCCTCCTTGAGGGGCTGTGACTGAGGCAAATCCTCCCTTTGCCATGGGAAATGTGGCCCTTATCACTCAGGTTTGAGAAGGAAAATTGAGAGGTTAAAAATAGAAATAATGTCCTCCCTTTTGTGGCTCCTCTTTTCCTCTTTACGTGGGAATTTGTGTCACCACAACGTCAGGGGTTTGGCTCTGGTCTCCAGGCAGCCACTGAGCACAAGGATTTTCATTTTCACATTTCCAGCAGCGTCAATCAGTGCCACAAGTGTCACCCAACAAATGGCAAGCCCAAACCTTGGGGATGTGTGGCTCAGGAATTTAATTCTCTTGAAGAAAGTTGGGAAAATCTCCCACAGGGAATGGCCCTTCCATTTCTCCTGAGTGAAAATCCCATCCACACACAGTGACAGACTCACTTATGTCACAGTATCTGCTCCAGCTGTAAATGGACAAGCAGGGAGCAGCTGCAAAAGAATGGAATAAATGCAACTCTGAAAATTCACCTCCTCATCTGTAAGATTGTGCCCAGAGAATTTAATGTTTCTGTTTACCCAGCCAGACCTAAAGAAATCTCTTCTGCCTTCAGTCCAGTCAGCTTCTGTAACATTTTCAGACCTTGTTTTGAAAGCTGCATTTATTAATCGGCTTCCCTTTAAAAACTACAATGACAGCTCTCCTATTCCCACAATTTAGCTCATTCTCTGCATCCCAGATTTGCTTAAAATGATCTAATCCATGTCATTAGGCATAATAGCTAGTGGGAGAAAACCAAACAAATAAACAAACAAACACTAACACCAGATGAGCACACAAACTTTAGGACAGCAGGAAATTCTCTGGAAAATTATAAGTTAAAGCAAAAAAAGAGAAGATGCAGCCATCAGAGAAAGGCCAAGTGAAGTCTTGGGAGCTCTTAGAAGAAATCAGTGTATCAGCTAAAATGACATAAGTGTGCTGTAATGGGGGATGTCACAGCTCTGACATCTCACCAAAGGCTCTTCAGGAAAAATAAATTCCCTCAGAACAAAAAGAAAAGAAAAGCCTCTGCATGGACTAATCTTTCAATAAACAAAAAAGGTTAGGAATAAGTGGAGAATTTTCATAAAGAAGCAATATTAATATCGAGGTGACCAAGCCCAATTTTTGGGACTGGTGCTGTTAAACACTTGCAGGAATGTTCTGCAAGAAAGACTGAAAACCACCAAGTTTTTAAAGAGTGAAAGCCAGAGTTCTCCAGTGTACTCAAATCTAAAGCAGGCTTCAAGGATCTCACTGAGGGATGAGAAAATTAAATGGACAATGTCAAGAATTGCAAAGCAACGCATAGTCAGGGAAAAAAACTACTTTTCTTACTCAATTACAGCTTTAAAATCAGCTGTTCTCTCAGAAAATATCTTGAAGATATTCTGATGGCTCTCTAAGAACATAGGATTAACAAGAAAAGACACTGAAAATGTAAGACAGTAATAGGAAAAGGATTAAAAAGAAATTGGAAGATTAGAAGGTGTTCTGCTACTTAATAACTTTCTTATGATGAACACCTGGAGGAACTGTGATTTCTGTCCCACCTCATAAAACACAGATGGATTGGAAATGATGAACAAAGTGAGGAAAAAGCCCCAGTGAGGAGTGTAGGGAAGTTCTGTGGTGGGAAGGGCTGGAAAAGCAGG
Source organism: Sterrhoptilus dennistouni (assembly GCA_013397095.1). NCBI lineage: Eukaryota > Metazoa > Chordata > Aves > Passeriformes > Zosteropidae > Sterrhoptilus > Sterrhoptilus dennistouni. The sequence goes on along the minus strand of VWZU01003030.1, from coordinate 241,021 downwards.
GATTCCTCAAGGAGGAATGTCACTGTAGGACACGAAAGAAAGATGACAGACTCCAAATATTTCAGAAGGCAAAGAGTACAGAAAAAAGGCTTTATTGTCTAATTCTTACTACCTTTTATAAGGTGTTCCCACACAGACTGAACATGGTGGGTGAATAGGAACGACACCTCTCTGATCCCATGGGTTAAACCAGAGAAACAGCAAAACACCACCTGGAGAAAGATTGTTTTAAGAAAGGAGAGTTGTTTGCCAAGATTATTTTGAAAAAAAAAAATCTTTCTTGAGATATTTTTCCTTGGGAAAAAGTCAGCAGCTGCACGCAGGCTGAAATCTCTCAGGCCCACCCAAGAATAGCAGTGGTGGGAGATGGGAAACTCGAGGAAGTCCTGCAGTGTAAGTGGGAAGCAATGACACCCAAACCCAAAAGGAAACTCTTGCTGTGGGAGACAGAGGGAAAGTGCATTTGCTTTTAATGAAATGGTTTAATTGAAGATCTGCAGTTGGTGGCTGTGAAATGCAATGGCTCCTGTGGCACAGAGTCTATTGTCCTTTAAAGTTTTCTTAATGACTTCTTCAGATCATTAATGGAATCTTCCAAATACCAACAAAATGCCATGGCAATCTTTTCTCACTGAGAGTCAAAGACATTTAGTTCAGGAGTTAGCTCACATTAAAATTCTGCTACATTTTTTTTCCACTCTACTGACTAAAAATCAGTTTATTGTTAATTAACAATAAGAGGAGGGGACAGAGCCATCTGACCCCAGGTGGCAGCTGCAAACACAAAACCTGACAGGGAGCACAGCCAGGGCAGCATCCACAGCTTGGAGCTCCCTTCCCACTGGCCATGAAGAAAAAGATGTTCAGCATCCTTGCAAGCCCTGAGCAGAGCCCATGATGTCCTGGAGGGATTCCCTGGAACACAGGCTGGGCAAGGTTCAGAGAATAAAATATTTATTCTCTTATTTGTTAAAGGTATTATTTATTAATTTAATATTTATTAAAGATATTAAAAGGTATTTATTAAAGGCCTTCAACAGGCTCACCTTGGTCAGTCAGAGGCTGCACCCAGCATGGACAATGGGCACTAGGTTTTCAGACAATTATCAGTTTGATATACAATATATAAGTATATATATATATATATACACACACACACATGTACAGTGTATATACATACATATACATATATATATATATATACACACTTCCATTTGCATGTCAGGATTTAATCCCCCAATTGCAGCTTCAGGTAATGAACTCACTGACTCCCAGTTTGCTCCTCCACATTCACTTTTATTTATACTTTTTGGATGTGAGGCAGTGAGGTGTCCTTGAGTTCCAGGCCTGGACAAGAATTGTTTTGTCTGAGTAAAACAGGAAGACAGTAACTCACATTCTATCTGGAGCTCTGGAGTTATACACTAGAGCAGCACAGGATCTGAAGAATAGAAAAGCTAAATCCTAAGGCATTCCCCAGAGGGATGGAGCTCTGTCCTGGGCCAGCTGCTCACAACCCTGGCTGGCTGATCCAGGAGCAGGGACAGCCCTGCTTTGAGTGGGAACTTCATCCAGGTGATCTCCAGAGAACCCTTCCAGCTTTTCCTCTGCTGGCTCACTCTGCAAAGATTCTGTTCCTTCTGGCTTTTGCCCAATGGCCACTACTGGCAATTATCTTGCTGGTATTATTTGACTCACATGAATGTTGTCACAGTCTCTTTCAGCTGTTAAAAATGCCTGAAATCGAGTTTGGGTTGAAATCCCTTGTGCCTTTCCCTGGTGAAAATGCCCATTTTCAGCAGGCAGGATTTCCTGGAGCTGCTGTGGTTCTGGCACCTTGCTTAGCCCTGCTCTCGGCCTCTGCATTTTCTGCCGGATCTGGACAAGATGAAGCTCCTACAAATAGAAGCAACACTCAGAGGACAGACTCTGGGCATTTAGTCTCATTAATTACAATTACCAGGCAGCAAAAGCCTTGCAATAGGAACACTCAGGGGTCCTTTCCACTCTCTGACTCTGTGAGGGAATGATAAACTGGAGTAATATGTAAAGAAACTTCCTTTGAGAATATTGAGCTTTTTTTTTTCCCACATAAAAACCTGAAACAATACTGAAACATTAATTTCATTTCCTATAGAATGACTAGCCACATGCCAAATTAGCCCTTGAGAGAAAGATTCTGGTTTTTGCTCCTCCAAAACACCACCATTACTAGAGAACATAAGAAATCTTTCATTGTTTACCCTCTCTCAGGATAAGAAATAAACTGTGATGTTTTTATGGCAAGAGTCTCTCATTAAAAGATTCCTATCTCCAACAGTTATGAAATAGATTCTGTTCTCTCAGGTCCTGTGAAGGGCAAGTGGGAGAAGGCTCCAACTAACAAACCACCATCAATTTCATCATCCCTCCTTCTGGAAACCAGTCAGAAAAGTGGGTTGTTTCTCCTTTAATTAGAATGTAAAGGGCAGAATTGAGAAACTGTGGCACATTTATCACTCCATATGCCAGTGGAAAAGAATGCCAAAGAGATTTGAGCATTTCAAAAGCTAAATGTGTCATGTAAGTGTTTAGACTGAGCTAAACAAATATTTTCATCCCGTTTTAAATCAAAACACCTATGATCATAGAAAGGTGGTTTTCTCCAGCTCTTTTCACCATCACTTACTCCAACTACTATGCTTTAAAGAATTTTAGCCTGCTTTTCTTCTGCCCATACAAAGGCAGTTGTGTCTTAAAAATACTCCCTTGATGTTTTCTCTTTTATTTATTTATTTTATTTTTTTGTAATTAATGGCCTGCATGACTCAACATTTTCCACTGTTTTTATCAGTCTTTCCAGGCAGACTTTTTTTTTTTTTAATGCTCTCAATATTTTCAAGCAACTGGTCCATTACAGCAGGGTTAAAATCCTCTTGAAAACCATTTCTAAAATTTCTGAGAGGTGGCTATTTAGACATAGGTGATACAAATTTTTTTAGCATAGGAAGGGGAAATTTAATAGTCTTTGTTTACTGAACAGCTCTGACTCATCTTGTCCAAGCTGTCAGGGCTCTCACTGAGGTGGAGGGAGGGAGAAGAAAAAACAAAAATAAAGCAGAGTGTGCACAAGAGAGCAAGAGAAAACGAATGTGCTCATGTCATTAGAGACCGCATTCTAAAATATGCACAACAGGGAGCTGAATTAAGATCTTAAATCCCCTGTGTTAAATGTTAAATTTGTCTCGTTCAGAGAGCAAACCCATGTGCTGACATTCTAACTGGCACTTTGTGAGGGAAATATGCAAAGGAAAACAGCATCACTTCCATAGGAAGCAAAACACTCCTCCTGCATCTTCTCCAGGCCTGCCTCCAAGCGACACATTTCTGTTTCAAAAACAAGGCACTCTAAAATCCCAGTTACCTGTATCACAATTTGCTGGAATTTCAATGGAATTTATTGAAGTCTAGCAGATAAAAATGTAACTGTGCGCTCCATTCTCTTCCCCCAATACCCTGAAATCCAAATCCATGATTTCCTCTGCACCCACATCCTTCCCAGAAGCCAGAACATCTGCCCAGGATCTGGGCTAAGAGGGAATTGTGCTGTTCTCTCTCAGAACTGTGGCTGCTCCCTGCAAAGCCTCGCAGGGATTTGTCTCCTGAGGTTTAAGTGACACAAAGAATTCTGTAAAATTCCTGCAAACTCCCCAGCCCTGAATGCTGTGTTGGCTCAGGCTGCAGGAGGAGTTTTCCACTGTCAATCACACGGTTTGTCAGAGGGAAGTGAGAATGTCATTCCTATCCCATCTCATCCAGTTCAGTGCTAAGGGCTGTCATTCAGCTCTCCTTGCAGTGCTGTGGGGGATGGATGGATGGATGGATGGATGGATGGATGGATGGATGGATGGATGGATGGATGGATGGATGGATGGAGGGATGGATGGGTGGAGGGATGGATGGATGGATGGATGGATGGATGGATGGATGGATGGATGGATGGATGGAGGGATGGATGGATGGAGGGATGGATGGGTGGAGGGATGGATGGATGGATGGATGGATGGATGGATGGATGGATGGATGGAGGGATAGAGGGGTGGATGGGTGGATGGATGGATGGATGGATGGATGGGTGGGCAGAAGATTATTTGGATCACAGAACAGATGAGTGCTGAATATACACTAGGAGGAAAAACTTCTCTTTTTCATTTCAGAGCAATCATCAACCTATGGAGTCAGGTGAGCAGCCCAGGTTCCAAGTAAAAATCTTCCCAGATTCCAAAACACAAACTCCTTAAATAGGATTACAATTTAAAAATCCTGTTGAATGTTTTTACATTTACATAGCAGGATGCTAACTTTGAGCCACAAACAAATTCTGGCTAATGAATTCATATTAGCAGCTCAGTTAAATTATGCTCTAATCATTGACTGCTGTGATAGGGATTTCTGGAAAAAGCCATTCAGGCTGTATTTACTGTATTTATCAAAAACACTCTATAGGAACACTTTTCACTCTTACAGGTTTAAGAAATGCTGTGATTTAACACAACACTGTTATTCCTGTGCTAGTCCTGTTCCTGAAGGAGCAGAGCTTGTATTTCTGAGCCCAGTTTCATTTTCTGCCTTGATATCATTGTATTATGTATTATGGCTGAACTCTGCCTGCACCTAAACCGGTGCAAGCTCTGAACTCGCAGGTTTTATTGTGCCAAGACCAAAAAATAATAAAAATAAAAACATAAAAATAAATTCTCCAAAAGTGGGTCTTGTCTTTTGCCAGTGCAGGGGGAGCGGCCCAGGGGAATGATTCCTGGGCTTTCTGTGGGAAATACCAGTGCCAGTTAGCCTAAAGAACAGATTTTATTTAAAGTCTTTACTTATATTTGGCCAAGCAGCAACGTCCTTCAGGCTTTGTAAGAAACACCCACTCCCTCCAGGGGACGATCAGCCCGTTTTGAAGAGAGCCCTTCTCAAAATGAAGATTTGTTTTCATCGTTCTAGTTGGGGAAAAAAAATCACTTTGTGGGGGAAGGTGTTGGCACAACTGCCAAGCAATTCATTGTGAAGTGGTTTTCTTTGTTCACCACCTAAGGTGCCCATGATTTTGTTAAAAGGAGTATTTTAGCTCTGACTCCCCATGGTGCAGAACCTTCCCAGTGCCTGCCCAAGGGCCTAGCAGTGTACATACAAGAATATTCTAATATATCACTTCTAGGAAGATGGAAACATCAGGAGTAACTGGCAAAAGTAAGAACTGAGCCCAAAAGAACCAGGTTCCGGCTTGTTTGGAACCGTTGTTTGATGCTTCTCTCCACTTTTGTTATAATAATTAATTGTTATTAATTATGCTGTTCACTCTCCCACTGCCTGAGGTGAGAGACAGCCCCGGAGAGGGTCCCAAACCCTGCAGGGATGTCGGAATTTCATGAAGAGACTGAGGGAATGCTGCCTTAGCCCTGCACCCACCTCTGCCAGAGCCACCCTCATCTTCAGTGTGCTGACAAAAGCTCCGTTTCCTCTCCAAGGATCTGTAAATGCTCCCCAAAACACTCCTATTAGAGCTGAGCAATGAATAACTACATCAGTGATCAATGGATGTAGGGAGATCATTTTTATCTGCCTGACGTTGCTCTGTTACATCACCTCAGTGAGCGGAAACATAATGAAATTGCCAAACTGATTTGTAACAAATCCTGCTTTATTAACTGCACTGACTCCTTTATTCCTTCCCGTTCTGCACAGATCCTCTCCTCCCTGGAGTGATTTAGTTTGTAGGAACAGAAAATAAGCACTGTGGGACTGCTGGGAATTGTAAGTGGTGTTCAGCTATCAAATCCCAAGCAGAAGGTTTCCAGATATTTTTATAAGTACATATTATGAATTATTTCCCCATCTAATGCCAGAATGAGGTAGTAGGTTCTGAAAGAGCCCTGCAAAGGAGACTGATTCTGAAATTAAAGATCCAGTATCTTGTTAGGCCCACTTAGATTGTCACAGAGCACCATAAAGATGTAAAGTTCTGTATTTCCCTCCTCCTTTTGATGAGTCACTGCTTGTGGCACAGAGACACTGTGCAGACTTGGTGTCTTCATGAAGATGAAGTAGTCTTATGAAATGCAATTAGAATAAATATGTACCTGCCAATTTGTAATTACATTCAGAGCCAACCTCACGTTAGCAGCAGAGTCAGGAGCCAGCAGCAGAGGAATAGAGTCTGCACGGGTCCAGCCCTTTACCCTGGAGCAGCAGGCAGAGATTCACAGCCAGCCTTCCTTTCTGAGTGCAGCAGTAATCAATTTATGCCCCAGAGCATAAAATGGGAGGCATTAGGGCTCTACAAATCCAGGGATATCTGGTTCATGTGGCTGCTGAATCAGAGGCATCTCAGTGGCTCCATGGGAGGGGGTTCTGGATAATCCAGTGAGGGATAAGAGATGGAACAAAAAGAACTCTGGGGAGAGCAAAGGAACTTCTGTTGCTGTCCATTAGGAGAGGAAAGCAACATGTGTGAGGGGAAGAGCTGAGGTTTGAGTGCCACCCTACAGAATGCCCTGTTCAGGCAGTGCCACCCACACCTCCACCCAGAGATTTCTCATAAACTGATCTTAAAAACCTAATCCAAGATTTATTTTTGCTATTTGCTACCTCTTGGGCTTCAGTCAGCCAACTCTGAGCTTTCCTATCACCTTATTTTCCCTGGAAGGCACAGCTAAAAACTAAAACTATTTAGAGACAAAATGAAGTACCACTGCTTTTACTGCCACTTCTACATTTCTGGTGTGATGATGGCTGTCTCTTGGGAAAAAACAAACCAGGGAAGTGCTGCAAATGCTGCCAAGCTTGCCCCCAGCAGAGATTTGACATCCAAGCAAAAGACAGTACTTCAGTTCTCTGAATCAATATGGAGAAGCAACTGAAACCCAGGTTTGCCTGATTTTTTTTTAACCACACAGAAATAATGACTGCTAATTACCGTGCCCAGCACTCTGTGTGTTTATTTACAGAATTTCCCAGGAGCTCTGCACTTCGCCCTGATTAAACAGTGAAATAACAAAGTTTCAGTTCTTTCACGCCAAGAGGAAAATATTCAGTGTCTCCACATGGGTATATTCACTGGTGCTGCAAATGATGTGTACAGAGCACCTGTGAAATGAGGAGCCTGTGCTGGGGAGGGCAAAAGAGGAGCAGGGGCATGGCATTGTTTTACACCACAATGACACAGACTCCGACTTCAGAAGGCTGAAAATGACTCCTTTATTTTTGGGATGTGTCTCCCTTTTATACTATTTTACACAGACCAATCTGATTGGTGACACAAAGGCAAACCTCTTCACTCATATTGGTCAGAGCAGAGGGACAGCAAGGAGAAGTCCCTCCTAAGAAACGGAATGAATAACAAAGTTACAGTTACAAAAACATTTCTCCTGTTTACAGCAAATTCCTTGGGAAAAGAATTTCAGAAAACCAAAACACCTCAGGCACAAAACCAGGGCTACAGGGGCAGGCAAAGATCTCCCTCAGGGAGAGCAGGAACCCTGAGCAGCCCGATGGAGAAGGGAATTCAGTGTTCTCACTCCTGCAGGTCAGAGTGGCCCAGCAGATGCTGCATGCAAAGCCTGAACCAAAGAGAGCACAGTCAGTCACTTGGAAATGCAGAGAGGAAACGTCTCACCTTGTTTGATTTGTATTGACCATCACACCCACTGCTCAGGGAAAGGTTTAATTAGACCTGGTGGGGAGTTTGCCAAAAGAAACTCATTAGTCTGGTGACTGTGACAATTGGCTACAGAGTGAAAACCATTACTTTGAGTCCTTGCTCTCTCCTTCTCCCATGCTCCCAGGTAATTTTCCCTGGCCAACAGTTTCTCTGTGGCCAGCTCTTTCTTAATGCATGTATTTAATCTTCTGTAAATATTCACAATTCAGAGAAAAGGTTTTCCAAGCATAGATACTTAAAACCTTGGCAATATAAATAAATAGTTACACACAGTTATACAGCTCCAAAAAGGACAGCTGGGAAAATCTGACAAAATGTCAGCCCTAAAGGCACTCAGCATAATGGGAGACCTCTGCTTCTGGAGAGAGGAAATATGTTAATATATCAGGTTATTTATTCATTTCTTCTTACTGTTCTCAGAAGTGTTTTTGAAAACCTTGGGATCATCCCAATGAAGAACAGGGATTTATATTTTCCTAAGATCTTGTAGAATGAAAGAATGTTTCTGTGAGCAATTTTTAATATATTGTCCATCTGTGGTTCTGCACTTGCAAGAGTCTTTTGTTGGCTCACCACTCATATGTGGTAATCAGAATATTACAAGTGCTAAAGGCTACAGACGGTGTTAAATAAAAATGAAAGATACTCCAGAACTTAGCTAAACAAAACCCATCATATTATATGAACTCATTCTCTTCAACTGCAATGCCTCAAAACCTTTGGATGGAATCCAAGTTCTTTCCCACACAGAAATTTCAGCCAGGTTGGATGTACTCAGAGCTGACAGAGTTATCAAACTCTTGTTTCACTCAGAAAAAGCAAAGGCAAAGAGGATTTCATTGTGCTCGTTGTCTTGCAGGAGTTTGTGTCTATTCCTGTGTTCCCCAAAGAAACTCCAGTATTTACCCAGGGCCTGCAGCAAGTGTGCACAAATGGATTGGCTGCTTAACAGGACAGGGCAGGGTGCTCCTCTTCAAACAGTTCTACATCCATAACCATCAGTTCAAGTGTCCCTAACTGTGCTCCACATTTACCAGGCACAGCTTCCTGGCCTTATTCCTTGGGTTTTCTTGAGAGCCCAGAGCTCTGATTGAGTTTCTACAGCTTTGCTTTCCCACTATTTACAGCTGAATCACCTGCAGACCAAAACGTTTCCTCTTTCCTCTTGTGAACAGGTTGACATAGAGCTGTGCAACCTGTTTTATCCTAACTTGCACATCTGTACAGGAATGCACAAAATAAAATTCCTACAGAAAACAGAAGTTCGAGTGACTTCAAACATTTCCAAAGAACGTTCTTTTTTCTCTTTTGTCTTACCATCCTCTCCTGTCACAGAATACTTGGAAGAATAATGAAAGCATTGCACAATGGAAAATACATTTACTTGGGCATGCAAGACATTGTTAATGCTTCTACTGCCTGACGTATCAAATGAGACAAATTATACACACACACCAAGCATCAGCAGACAAAAAGCACAAAAAGAAAAAGGAGGGTGGAAAAAGCGCCGGGGCTTCAAGGATGTGGCTGTGGGTTTTCAGACAAAACACCTCAATGGATTTATCAAGTCAACAACTCTATTCGTGCTAAGAAGTTTTTAAATGTTAATCCCTTTGTTGAAGCCTATGCAAGGCAAAGAGGGTTTGGGGAAACCTTTCAGTGCCATATAAAATTAAAGCAAGTATTATATTATATTATATTATATTATATTATATTATATTATATTATTATAATATTATTATGTATCTATTATATTATAAAGCAAGTACAGACAAGTTCTCTGTACGAGCAGAGGGAAGAGAGCTCAGGCTCTAATGAAAGCACATTTATTGCAACGCAGTTTTGGAGTAATGACACTTCTAAATGGAGCAATTTGTCCCACTGCCCTTCAAATGGGGGACTGAAAAAGTCCTGTGTCATGGACATGGCTCAGCGTTCATTTATTATCCAAATGATCCAAATTAAATCCAAGTTTAAGTCATCCAACTCAACCTTGTCCAAACTGGTGTCATCTCAAAGTCATCCAAGTTGACGCTGACATCGTGATGGTCCCAGACATCATCATTATCTGAGCTATTGTCATCATCATCATCATCATCATTCCAAGATGAGGTAATCCTTATCTGAGCTCTTCTCATCCAAGTCAGCCTCTGAGTCATCACTGCCCATGTCCAGCTCATCATTGTTGTCCTCTCAGTCATCCACATCATTGTCATCGTCATCATGGACATCCAAGCCATTTTGTAATTTACTGTAACACTTGTCCTACTTGAGGAACAAATGAGGCTGAAGAAATCACAAGATTTTCTTTTTCTTCAGTAAGCAGTCCAGTGCATCTCCATCACTAAATTATAGCCCTCCTCAGTATTAAACTTCAGCTTTCCCCCCTGAAATTTGGATCCTATTATGTATAATTTAATCTTGTGTGTATCAAACTGGAGGTTTTCAACTGCTAGAAACCTTCTCCTCTTTCAGTTTCATTCTTTTTTTTCTCATTTTAGACATATGTACTGATGAAATTGCTAATACAGACTTCCAACAGAAACTATAATTTGGCAGCTGCAAATTGCACTGCAGCATTTATATGAAACTTTAGAGATGTTATTAAGAAAAAAACATTCTTATTTGTCAGATATTCATGTGTTTCTACTTATTTCTTTTTGCAGGTCTGAGTCTCTGCTCTCTCCAAGTGAGAGCCTTTCCCATGGTTTTGCCTTCAGCAGGTTCCATCTCCACTGATGTTGTTTACAATGATGCCCATGAGAAAAGAGTTTTTCCTTCTGTGTTTTGTTGTACAAAGCTGGCAGACAAAGCACTGTTCACCAGGACAGCTGACCACTCACAAACACTTCGAGTTTGTCTTTCAAAAGGAAGTCATTTCTTCTCCCAGCTATAAAACTATGAGTATAAAAAGAAGAAAATGAAGAGACCACCTTGCTTGGAATTCAAGGCGTCAACAAACAAATAAACACAAAGGTAAGTCTGACTTGTCAAGGAAAAAAAAATACAACAAACGAAAGCAACCAATAGTTTTCTAATTTTGCAGAAGAAACCTCTTGCCAGCACCTGAGTGTTTAAACACATGGCTCATGCTGTAACCTCCCCGAGTCAGGCACGCTGCCACTGCCACCATCAGCTGCTTGGCACAGGCAGCAGTGAGGTCAGGCAAGCGTTGCAATTCCTGGAACTCCTGCCAAAACCAGCCAAAGGCACCTTCAGAAAGGATATTCCAATGCCTAACACAGGCTAGGTCCTCCTATGGCTCATCATGGATGGGCTGGCTCAGAATCCATGGTTTTTGTTTTGATCCTGTGGGGTTTTCTAAGGCTTCAGTATCATCCCTACACCATGGAAGCTCCTCCAGACTCTCTGTGTTGCTATAGGAACAGATTATTTCACTTACGCTGCTCTTTTAAATGGTCAAATTGGGTAAATGCAGAAATCATCAGCTGCAAAACTGAGCTGATTACTCTTTTCAAGTTCCTTCTGAGCACACCAAATTTTAAGAGAAGTGAATCAGCAAGGCATTTGGCAACTGAAAGAAAATCAGATCTTTATTGGGTATCTTTAAAAATCTCTTTAAATAAACTATATAACATATTCTCTTCAATGAGAATTAAATTCTCTTTAATTTCTCTTGAAGTCTGCTTGCTGCTTACTGTATCATCATTTCTAGACTGGTTGTAGAAATCTAGACTCAAAGAACACCCATTTCCCACCCCTTCTTAGTTCTCAATATCTTTGATCACCCCCAATTTCCTGTTAAAATTCAGCAAGGAAAGGAAACTTTAGGAGGAGAAGGATGTTAACAATTAAATCATGCTGTAATAAGGATGACATGGACTGACCACAAGGAAAAAGGCCCAAGTGATATTTATGTTGTAGTGAACAAAATAGCTTTATATAGTCATCATTTGTGATATTGTTCATGTATAGTAAATAGAGTATTGACACTAAAATTGAGGAGAAAGGGAGGGAGAATGATGGTCATTATTCCATAGCCAAAAAGTTGAAACAATCTGGAATTCCACAGAAAACTTCATATGCAAGCAAATCAACATTTAGGTTTTTGTAATGGTAAAGGTTGTAGACATTTTTTAATGGATAGGATTCATAAAATTGGGATAAAAAAAAGAAGAAAAGATGTGTTTCTCACACACACAGATATTAATCACCTTGACTGTCCTCCTACGTTGGAATTACTTTATGTTATCAGTGGTATATCTGGATAATAGTGTAGTATATTGTTTTTTCTAAAAGAACTTTGGACCTCTGATTCTTTTACATTGTGCAAGTGTTGTTCATCTATTAAATGGCTTTCTACTGTCATTTAAGAGCCAGATTACTGAAACCATCCTGAGTGAAGGAATGGGAAACCTCAGGAACGTTCTATTTGGACTTCATAGCTCACCTTTCTTCTGGGAAAAGAGAGTGCAATAATCCCTTCAGAGCACAGAGCAGGTGGAGAACACCAAAGAATTGATTTTCATGCACAGAACAACCATGGCCATTTCTTCTGCCTCACCTTGTGCCTGAGCAAAGTGCCCAGAGGGGATGGGGCCAGCAGATGGTGATGCTGCATCCCAGGGAATGCCAGACTCACCACCCTGCAGGGAGTCCCTGGGCTGATGCCTCAGGATTTGAGCTTTTGTATTTCTCATTTATTTGTACTCCTGTAGTTCTTTAGTGTAGAACTCTAAACTCCACACACAGTGGGAGCTGCTGCTTCCCCATCTGGGCAGACACAACAATTCCTCTCCAGGCCTGGCAATCAAGGACCCCTCACTGCCTCAGGCCCCAGAGATGGGAACAAAAGTGACTTGGGGGCAGCAAACGTGGGCTCAATGACTTCATTACCTGGAGCTGGAATTGGAAGATGAACCCCCAATGTGCAAATGGACCAAACTGATCAAAGTGTGAAACCTGTGAGCTGTTGTCCATTTTTGGGTGCAGCCTCTGGGGGGCTTTGTCTGCCCTAAATGTCCCTGAAGGCCCTTCAATAAATACAACAGCTTTTTATTCCCTTAATTCTGTCTGGCCTCTATTTTTAGGTAGCCCCAAAAGGCCTCAGGGTGTCCTTGGGCAGTGCAGGAGGCCCTCAAGGCAGGGGGAGCAGCTCTGGGTGAAGGTTTCCAAAATGTGCAGGGTAAGAAATGAGAGAGGGAGCCCAGGCTGGGCTTATCAGAGCTCGGAGAAAAGGCAAAAATATTGAGGGGGAAAGGGAAGTTTGAGAAAAACTTTGGAAATGAAGGGTGGGTGATGGTCCAGTGAGGGAAGAGGGGGGGAAATAATTAAAGGAAAATTCTGAAATAAAACACTGGGAAACTGATAGAATGAGAAGTACCCTGAGAAAAATCTGTACATGAACAATCTTGGACATTTGATTGAATTAAAGATGGACATTCTTTCTTGTGTAAATTTGACAGGAATGCCAAATGTCTTTATGTCTGTCTGAATCCCTAATCAGTATTTTCTACCTGCAGAATACACTAGACTTGAATTTTTGATGCCCAACTGAAAAATAAATCTGTGCCTGCATTTAAAATTCTGGTTGTGCTGCAGATGCTCAAGTTCTTCTGCAACACTTTGACTAATTCACCTTCCCTTCAGAATAAAACAAGTTCTTTCTTACACATTACTTTATTATTCTTCATCCTACAGCTGTATTAAGGATATGACTCATGAAATAATAGGCGGTTTCTCACATTTTAGTAATTTTCTAGCAGGTTAGATTTTAACTGTGTGTCCACAGGACGTGTCACAGGCAGAAAAGGTTTGCTTTGCACAGCCAGAGGCAGTGCAGACACTTGAATTCTCACACTCTGCTCCCCAGCAGGTCTCATTCCTGCAGGCAGGACGAACTCTTGGCTCCCAGGAACTGATGGGCTGCATCAGCCAAGCTCAGAGCTCGAGAAAAGCCACCCTGTGAGCCAGCAGAAATTTCTATAATCCATTAAGAGTCTTCTCCTGAACAAGACCCTAATGTACTTCCCCTATTTGTCCTGTGGGGAAAAATCTTTTGGTATTTTGCAGTTCTATTTTTCTCCAGTGCTCTCTGTAGGAGAAAAAAAAATTCATTTGCTCATGATTCATTTTTGTCTGAGAAGCTCTGCACATGTCACCATGTGAAAGAAAGCACTCAGTGCCAAGCTGTGAGGTATCCTGCACTGCCAATGTGCTTTCATTATTTGGTTAACTTGAGATATATAGGGTTTTTAAAATGAAAAATGAAACCTTTGCTTTGAAAGCCAGCCCTAAGGTTGTCAGAAGGATCAGTCTGTTGTTATTAGGGAAGGAAACAGGGTTGGGTTTTTTTAATAATGCCCAGAATGTCAACAGAAACACTTGACATTGATTCTTGCTCTGGAATGGAGGAATCTTAAAGAAGTGAGATCTGAGCCAGCTTAATTGGCTTGGATTCTTTACAAATCTGGCCTAAAGTGGGTGAACTACTCAGTCAATAGAGTATTTTGGGAGGCTGTGCATTTTATTCTGAAAACATGAGCTTGAAGCGGTGACATTTCAATTCTCTTGGAAGACAGCAGAAAAATAGATCAGAGAATTAAACCTCCTACATGGCCAGAGACCAGCAGCAGAAAGCACGAAGTGGCTGCTCCAACTCCTCCTGTGCTTCTGCCAAAGAACTACAGAGTTCACCTTGAGAAATGCCTCCTGTGCTGCCATGTAAATATTCAGAATTACAGCAATAACCTACACATTCCATGGGGAAATCCTCTCTTTGGATGTACACAAACAGCAGGAATCAGTCATGGACTGGGAGGGTTCCACCTGGCCAGATTTGGTCCCCTGCCATGTGAAATGTGCTCCAGTCACTGCTCAAACAGGAGCACTGGCAGCTCCCTTTGATGACCCAGTTTATGTTCTACTCCTTCCATCCAGGCTACCTGGAAAGGTGAGGATAACCTTTATTTAACTAACACAGAAATATTTTTCTCCTGAGTGTTATGTGATTAAGTCTGCCAATCAGACCTATAAAATTGTTAGCCACCTATTGAAACAAAAACCTTGAAACTTACCCCTTGCAACTCAAAATAAGTGTGAGGAAAGCAATCTAGCACTGACCAAATCTCTAAAAAACTCCTGTGCAAAATTCAAGAATATCAGAATTCAACTTTAAATCTGGGCATCCATTGGCTATATAACCACTTATATTGAAAAAAGGGTTTGCAGTAACATCCCATAGGCTGGGCTCGAAATGTACCCAGGTTTCCAGCCCAGGTATGCATAGAGTAATTAAGTCACTGGTGTTAATGAAGGCAGAATTCTGTGGTGAGGAGCTAGCAGAGCTGTGCATCCTTTCCCAAAGGCTACAGGAGCAGCTCAAACACACATCTAAACCCTGATATCATTAGAATAGAGAGTGACCCTTCCAAGAACTGCTGTTATGAACATATTTATCTTCACATTTATCTACATCATTAGACCAGACTGTTTCTAACAGACCACTCAAATACAGCATTTTCACTAAGAAACAGTTGTTATTCTCATTTACTACAAAGATAAACAATCAGGCCAGGAATCATCTGAATTTTCACTGTGTTTTAAGACACTGCTAATTAGAACCTAAGGAGAGGACTAAAAATACCCAGAGCTGCAGCTGACATCTCCCTGATTCAACGTGAGAACCTTCTGTGCTAGCTGAGAGCAGTGACTAACACAACTGCTTCAGTGTGTGCTCTGCCATCAACACTGGCACATACTTCTGCCTAAATAAGATGGATAAGTTAGGTGAGAAGAGTTTTTTTTTTCCCTCCTGAATGCAAGCAATTATTAAGTTATTCAGGAATTCAGTGAGCAGAGCAAAGAGCCAAAATTTAATATATTCTGAGAGCAGTAGAAGTTGCTGGGAAAAACAATTCCTGATCTGTATTCTAAGTCCATCAACTGTAAATGATATTTTAAGCAAAAGCTTTTTAGTGTTTCCCAGACTTCTGGTAAAAGTCTGTGGTTTTGCTCTGACAAAACAGCAAATGAACGAAGCAATAGTCCAAAGAGCAAACAAATAAATAAACCCCAGATAATGTCATTAACACTACCAGGTCTGAAACGGTGGAAATTTTTGTTCTGTGTATCATAAAACCCTTCAAAATTGTTGTGGCTTCAGTTTAAACTGAAATATTATCTCAAGATTTCTAAGGTTTTAGATTGATTAGAATGGGATAATACATTTTCCCAGTTTTTATTGACACACCAAAGAAGGGAATCAGAAGAACATCCCAAATTACTGACCAAAATTCAAGCACTCCCATCTATAGTTAGAATAAAGATACACATTAGAAAAAGAATTAATTACAAGTTATTGGGCAAAATTAATTGAAGCAAGGTCCCACTCCAGCAGAAGAATATTGTAATATTCTTGTCAAAAATTTGCTTCTAAATCTATTCTTAAATCTATGACAAGTAGACATAGTTTCTGATGATAAGTAAAAATAGTTTCCCACTATTTCACACCTAAACAGGAGGGCAATAGAGCATCACACAAGTGGTACTCAAATTCAAGTTATCCAATTCAAAATTTGGCTTGGAGCTCAGAAAAAAAATTTAAACCCCTTCAAGGTCCTTTAATAATATTTTATTTTGGATTGAAATTAATTGCTTATCTGCACTTTGTTTTTTTTTACTGGATGCATTAGGTGTTTCTCAGCCTTTAGAACACAGAACTTTTGCAAAATAAATAAGAATTTAAGAACTAGAAGTCAGCAATTCTTCTCTGAAATTCACCTTTATGTGCCTCCATCTCTGCAGTAGTTCAGTGCAGTTTGCACTGGAATATGAGCTCCTCAATGTAGAGAAAATCCAACAATCATAAATTACTTTTCTCTGTTTTAATATCAAAAGGAATATATTTTGTGTTGCTTTCTCTATGGCTGCACCCTTGCATTCAAACAGGTTAACCTGAAGGAAAGTGGGAAGTGATTTAACTCCCTAGTTACACACAGGGGATATGAGGCCAAATTTCAGCTTTTTGTATTTCTCTCCCAAGAAATTGTTGCTCCCTCCTGCTCCTCTCCTACCTCGTCTGAGAGAATCCTAAATCTGTGAAACAATACTCCTTTTACTGTTTCCTTGGGGAAGTTGGTAGGCCTGTAATAAATCATTTATCCTGAAATGCATTCATCTCTCTTCCTTTTTTAATTTCAGCTCAGCAATGCTAAATCCCCCAACCACCTACCTGAATTAAAATTACATCTCTCCACACCGTTTGATATCGTTTCCATCATGAAACACTGATGAGGTTTGGTGAAACATCCTGACTGGAAAGCATCGTGCCAGATAATTTAATGCTTCCATCTAGAGCATCTCAGTGAACTCTCAAAGTCAGGATTCCTAGGGAATTCTCTTTTTTCCTGCAATAAAAAGGTTCCTCCAGATGTAACTATTTATGATTAGTGTTACTTTGGACATGACATGATTAAGATGAATTTTACAGATCTATACTATTAATTTCTTGCTTCAGCACCTACGTGCAAGACTGCTTTCATCAGCCTATCACTGAAATTCTTCAAGGAAACTCAACAGTAATGTCCTATTTTGTTTTGGAATCTAAAGCAGGCTTGAAATACAGAGAATATTTTACAAAAAACATATGTACAAACAGAGACAGACAGCAAAGGGGTTTTTGAGAATCTCAGAGTATTAACAAGGCCAAGAACATCTAATAACTTCCGCTCTGGCAACAACAAACCTCACACAGCTCTAAAATCCAAACTGCTTTATTGGCCACGCTGGGATGTTCAGGTTCTCCAAGTAGAAGCTACTGTTTCTATGCTAAATACATTTAAAAGGCAAACAAATTCCAATAATTAATACAAGTGTGAGACTTTTAGAAAAATAGCAATAGTCTGTTTGAATTTTGATAACTGATATGGGGGATTTTTTTCAGCACTGAAGCGTCACCTCCTTGCAGCTAATTAACATGGAATGACTGGATGAGCAAAGCCAGGCCTCTCACAGGATTTGAACTGCACTGCAGAGCAGCAGTTATACACTAAATCTTTTTTGTGGTGAATATTTTTTGTTTTGGTCTCCCTTGCAGTTACAAAATCTTGAAGATGCCGTGTTTAACACACATCTCCAAACTTCAGTGTACTCATAACTGCATAAATACAAGAGAAATTATTGAATTTTAACATCTGTTGGAAAGGTTTCTCTTCCCTTTAGAGGCTCAGAGCTGTTGCAAAAATCCCAGTGATGAGTTTATTTTACCACAGCTTTGCAGGCTGCCTTGTTTGTGTGCCTTATATGATATCTTTATGAGTGACTAATTATGTTCATTCTCCCTCATGCTTTTTATAAGTCTAATTAACAATGAGATTAATGTAATTTGTAACACTTAGAGTCAGGTAGCTCCACCACCCCAAGCAAAAGTTAAATTATATTCTTACAGAAGTTTAACAAAAGTTAAACTATATTCTTCTTAGGTATTACCTATGGATCATATAAGCTATTCCATATCATGTAAGATATTTTTGTTTGTGTGTCTTATAGAATGTCTTATGTCATCCATAGGTAATGGAGGAATATTGGTTACACAAGAGGAACACAGTTTAACTTTCAGGCAGAACTACATAGGCACTTCCAGGAACCTGAAAAAAAAAAAAAAAAAAAAAAAAAAACCAACATAAACCTTATAGGACTGATTAGGTAGGTGAAAATGACCTTTTAAATATTTTTCATTTCCACTACAGATAACAAAGTTCATGTGAAATGCAGATAAGCATGGTCATTTCTGAATTATTACAAAATGTCAAAAGATGCGTATTCTCATTTTTCATGATCATGGTGCATTATTGCCATGACATTATAAACTGCATTCAGTATTAAAAGCTCCAATTTTCACAGAATATGAATTCCATTGATTGCATCTCCCACTATAACAATTTCAAATAAATCAGCTTAAGTAATGGAAGGGCAGCTAGGATTCACTGATAGTATAATACAAGTGAATATTTTTATAAATGAGGAACTAGAATGACAATTTTTCCTTTCGTCTATGGAATGAAGCTGTTTATACCAACTCAGAGCCTCCAGTTGGACTAGAACCTACGAAGGATAAACAACATAAATTAACACATTTTACAAAAAAAATCCTCCTGATTAAGACCAACCTCTACAAAAATGAAAGTTTTTTTAAATTATGTTTTGAAGAAATGATGACCAACTGCGTGTCAGCCGATTTCTAGATCAGCACCTTCCCTCATCTTCACCCCATTTTGCAGCCCTGTCACCTTCTTGTCCTCCCTGCCTGGCTTCAGGACACAAAGGGCCTTGCCCAGCCCCGCCAGGCAAAGGGAAGCAGCAGAACAAACCCCTTGTTTAGTAGCAGAACTGCAGAAATGGTTGGAGGAGATAAACTCTTTGTGCTTTCGCACAGCCCACACAAGCATTAGCTTAAAATATCACTGTAATGTATTTTTCAGTGTCACTTGCTGTTTATTCTGCTTAATGATCCTTTTTATTCTTTCTTGTGTGTGCACAGAATTTCAATTCTGCTTTGGTAACTCATCATGGAGAGAATATGCAGTTTGGTGGCTACAATTATTAGGGTAATAAATAATGTCCTGTATTGAAGCCATATAACTGCCTTCCTTAGGATTTAAATATATCAGCATATTAGTAATAACATAGGCAGTTAAATCCACTTTAATCCAGACTTGAATTCAAGCTGTTGTCCAATAAAGTTCCTCCAACACACAAATGGTACCAGCTAACTACAAGATTTCATGAATTAGCATGCAATCAAAACTGGCTATGCTGTAATTAAGAGCTGATCAATTAAAATACACAGGAATACCACTGCAGAATCCAAGGGGATCATTCAGCATCTCAAAGCATCACACCCTCAGCCTGACACCCTTGGCATGACCTCTCACCATCTACACACATTACAGGAGCAAACAAACATCATGGTTAATCATCCAATTACGTTTAGGAAATATCTACCAAATGGAAATCAAACTAAAGGGTGGTAAGGAAATATCCTGTCACAGTCAGTGCCCTTGAAAGCATTGCCATCACTGAAATGATTTCTTTCCAAGGTCACCTTCAGATGGTTCCATGACAGAGCCATTGAGGAGCCACCATCTGCTGTGGCTCTGGGTTAATGCCGCTGAGAATGCAGCTGGGGTTCTGTTACCATTCCAGAGCCAGGGCTGTGAATAATTCAGGAGTACAGAGCTGAAATAGAAAGTATTGAACTGGGGATAACCTACGGCTTCTATTTGTTCAGTCTAATAATGGCACAAGGGAACACCCTCATTTGTCGCTGTTTGATGTCTCCACAGAGAGGGAAAAACCATAAAATGGGCTTTTTTTCCTATCTGTTATCCAAAATAAGGTGTAACTCCCCTAAAAGCTGGGAGGTGGAATACTGGTTTAAAGCATTCAGGAGGAAGAATGGGTGCTATTGATCACTTCTGCAAAACAGGAGCCCCCAGCTCCCAGGGGATTTCAGCTGCTCTCACAGAGAGAGGCCAGAAGCTTTTTTTCCTGAACTCAGAAGTTGCTGGGGACAAAATAAATCTCTCTGGCCCAGGATGGAGCAGCCTGCAGTGCACCACCTGCAAGGACACAGCACGATTTTCATCTCCCAGTGCTTCACTGCATCCCACAGAGGGACGTGTTGCTGTGTAAAAATATGTTCTCTCACACATTGCCAGTCTGTCACAGAAATCCCTTCCTGACTAGAACAAGCACGGAGACAAGGCAAGAAGAAAACATACAAATTTCAGTATTTAACCAGCTTTTATGCTCATTTTTATTTCCATTATCTTGACTGCTATTCTAGCAAAAATCCATTTGTTGATTGATACTAACTGCTCCTGCTAATAAACTCTCAGTAAGAGAAGGATGAGCCTGTGTGTGGTGATGGCTGAGCTGCTCTCAGCAACAGGCCTGGAAGAGACAACTGGAAATATCCAGCTGCTTCTCTGTCCTTGCTGGAAAATGATGCCTTGGACACTGATGAGTCACAGGGTCACAAATAAGCTCGTGGGGGTGAGGGGGAAAGCTCTGCCTCCAAAATGTAACACAGAGTGCAAATCCCCTAAGGCTCCCAAGTGGCTGTACAAAGCTGGGGAAAAGGGTTGTGTGCCACCCCTCAGCCCTGGGGTTGGTTTAAAATGAGTATTTTCCAATCCAGAGGAGGATCTCCAGGAGGTAATTCAGATCTGATACAGAAACAGAGGACACCTGGTGGTGTTTAGTTGTCAGCATATAAAACCAGCAATCCAAGTCAGCTGTGTGTGCAGCTGCACCAGCCACAATTAACAGGGCCCATGCTTTAAATAAATAAAAGATGGAGTGGTGGAGAATTTCAAATAGTGTAATCACAGAAACGCACAGAAATTTCAAACAAACAACATGAGCTGCTGATTCCAGATGCTGCCACTACTTTATGAAAATGAATTTTTTACTTACAACAGTTACAGGCAAGAAGTAGCAACTCTACACTCACAGGAGTCTGCCACCTCCACCAAACAGACACATGCTAAGGAAAAGTGGGACAGATTCCCCACTACTGCAAAACCCAAGGGCACAAAGTTGTCAGTTTTGCTGGAGAAAGATCCACGGAAGCAAGAACAGAGGAAGAACCAACTGAGCAGACTCTGGGGCAGCAAAACCTCTGTGAGTGAGGTACTCAGCACCTCCCAAAGCACAGCATTCCCAAGCTGCAGAGAGGAGCCACACAGCAGAGCTGAGCCCAGCTCCAGACTGCCACCATCTCATGGACTGACAGACTGTGAGTATTCACATTCCCATATTAAGTTAGTGAAATTACTATTTTAATTGAAGATGCTGTTACTAAGATTACTTTATGAAGACTCAAACTGGACTTTCCTATCGTGCAATAGATCCAGTGAGCTGCAAATACCTCCTGGAATTCAGACGCTGAACAGAGTCAACCTCTGTGAGACTCCTTTACTCTAAAGATCTGGAGAGCACAGAGGTGGCAGAAAAGGCAGAAAAAAACCTGCACATGCATGTATTTGGGGGCTATTTATTGCAGTTTATTGCCAAAAAATGAAATAAAGGCTTGAGGTCACACTCCTGTCCTGCTCTCTGTAGTAAGTATTAGAACTTACTGGGCTGGAAAGGAATGAATAAAAGCAAAAGGCTGTGCAACATGCAGAATGTTGTTCCCTTTCTTACACAACTTTAATGCATGGACTCAATCACAGCCAAGATTTTAAGTGCGAAAATTCTGTTTAAAAAAACCCAAACAAGTATTTTTCTCTTTCGAACCAGCACTGTCAACAGAAGAAGAGATCTTCTCATCTCTCCTGCTTATACCAACACAAACATGTGTGGTGAAGCACACCACTGACCTGGTTAAAGCTAGACTGGTTTAAAAAGCCCCAAGAACCCCAAACAGTTGGTTTGAACCCACATCAATTCCCCAATCTGTTCTGATCTGCAGCCACGCAAACACCTACACTGATACCAGCGGGTAGAAGAAAAACTGCTCCCTTCATCAGCAGTGCTGGCTGAGAGTGAAAAGCAAACTGAAGACCTTCTGGTGTTTGCAGGCTTCCTTACCAAAGTTAGCAAAGCAAAACTTCCACTGAAAAACAGATTAGAGGCCAGGATCAGAGTCGGTATGAGATGAAATATAGCTTTACATAAACTTTCAGATGAGCTCTGAGTTGTATCTCAGATGACAATTAGCCTTGACATTGCCAGTGCTGTTGGAAACAAAATCAGTTTAAAAGTCAGCAGTAGATGCAAGAAGCAAACTTTAGATTTAGCTGAAAATACATAAAAGTCAGCTAAGGAAGAATAGCAAAGAACAAGTTGTAGAGATATTGAAAAACAGGGCCCTTAAGTTTTTTGAACAAAATACACCTTGGAAGGCTCAAGGAGAGAATTTGAGCTGGCAAGGTAGAGGTGGAGCAGGACTATTCTGCATTATTTGAGAAACCTCTTCCCCAGATTTTCTCTAATATACAAATATCCAAGGACAAATGCCCCAGATATCATACCATCTCAAAAGTTTGCTTTGTTACCTTAATTTTTAATGTAAGCCAACAGTATAACTTCCTTCTGAAGGGTTACCTGCCTGTTAATTCTCAAAGAAACTTCCCCTTTTTTTTACTCACTTATGAGTGTATTCTAGTTCCATACAATCCATAACAATACATTAAAGCCCTTCAGCTTCTATTTTGATTTAATAAAATGAAACTTCTTTATAGCAGCAAAGAAGGTGAATAGAGTTTAGAAAACAAGCTTGCCCAGTAAGTCAGTACAGATATTTGAAAGCTTTTGCATTGTTTTCTAAATAATGGCAAAAAGAACCAGCTTACTGGTTACTTATATCACCAAAATGTTTCTTTGTGTACTTCCATAAATTGTTCTGTAGAGTTAGATCATTCTCTCAAAAGTAATGCAAAATCTTTGGCTAACCTAAGCAGCAGGAAAAGAAAATGTAAGCTCAACAAATCTGCTGTTCTTTATATTGTGTGCCATGAAGTATTTAAATAATAATTATTAATTATAGCTAATATATATTGATATAGCATTTAATATCAATGTGTTATTAATACCTTTAATAACGAAAATACTTTTACTAAGGAAAGAACAAGGTCCATGATCTGCCTCATGAGTAGTTAAATCATTTCAGAGACATTACTGGGCACTGAATCACAATCCTAGGGGAGAACAAAAGTCTCCAAACCTCAGCCATAATTGGACCTTTGGGACCTTATTATTCAGAGTAATAAAAATTCATTAGTTATAATGCGATTATTTCTAATATAAACACATTCTTCCTAGCATGCTATAGTTTCTCCTCTAAAAGTGAACACTCAAAAGGGTCTCTCTGGCTGCATCACTTGATGTAGAAAAGCTCAGAAAAGTAGAGATCTGGTGCAGTTTTATGTCATAATGTGCCTCACATCGTTAAAGTTTTCCATTGTTTACCAATACAAGATTGTTCTCTTGCTTCAGGTGCTCTCTCCCCAAATTCCTAATGCCCATTTATCATATGTTTACCTGTCTCCAGAATAATAGTTGTGTAGATGGTGACTTAGCTGCACATATCAAACTTCCTTGGGTGTAACAAAGCTACAGAATATTTCATATTTTTTTCAGCAGATATTATGAGCCCAGTGATGTCTGAAGATCTTATGGTGTCTGCAATTTAGTGAGAGCATAAATTTATCTCCGACTGCCAAGATTTCCTCAGACCTCAGGTAGGGAATTTTGAAAGCCATAAACCATGGCAAGAGAAAATGTGATTTTTGAGTACCAGATGCAGGCAAGTGTAAAATCATGAGGGAACAAGGCATGCTGCAATTTCATGAGGCACATTTATACATTTAGCTCTCACACGGAGCTCAGACAGGTTTATTTTGTAGGACTTGAACATTCAAACCAAGGCTGGCCGAGCACGAGGAGAGCGTGAGACAGCCCTGAGCACAACCACGATGATTAAACGCTGTGGGTTTGTGTTTGTGTTCCCCGGCGGATGTGTGAAGGACTGTAACGCCGGCAACAAGTCCTGAGGAAAGCCTCGGAACAGGATAAAACATGAATTAAAAAAAGAAAAAATTAAAAAGAAAAGAGGAGGAAAAAGAATTGAAGAAAGGGCACAGAATTGTGATGAACTAAAAAAAAATGAAGATGAAGCAGCGTGGGGTGGAAGACTAAATGTTAGGCCCACATGCTGAACATCACCTCAGTGGGCTTGGTTTGGTGGGACAGCACAGCTTGGGGGGCCCTGAGGGGACAGAGAGGGGACCTATTGCCATAATACCAAGCCTTCTGATGATTGTTTACATATTTTCCTTTGGAGTCTCTCAAAACAATCTATACTGTTTTCATTCCTCTCGGTGATGGACTTCAGGATTGACTACTGGGGTCAGAGAGGTGTTCCTCTCATTGACCAATCCTTGACCAAATCCCAAATACTATATAAACCCTAAATCATAATAAACTGCCTTCTTTTCCCTGCTTCTACGTGACGGGTGAGTGTGGTTCTTTTATTGTCCCTAACTGCGACAGGGACCCTGAGGGGACCCTGGGGGAAGTCTGAAGGGACCATGAGGGGACTGTGAGCAGAGTCCTGAGGGGGCACGGAGGGCAGCACTGAGGGGACACTGAGGGGAGCACTGAGGGGACACTGAGGGGAGCATCGAGGAGCTGCTGAGGGGAGCACTTGAGGGGATGCTGAATGGAGCACTGAGTGTGCCATGAGTCAAGCACTGAGGGTACCATGAATGGAGGGAGCACTGAGGGGATCCTGAATGGAGCATTGAGGGGATCCTGAGTGAAGCACAGAGGGGATGCTGAGGGGAGCACTGAGGGATCCTCAGTGGAGCACTGAGGGTACCGTGAATGGAGCACCGAGGGGACGCTGAGTGAAGCACTG
>VWZU01003030.1:198053-215559 GCA_013397095.1 Sterrhoptilus dennistouni | reverse complement strand
CGGTCCCTGCCCGGGGGTGCCCGGGGCGGTCCCGGCAGTGGGGTTGTCATGGTGGGGGCTCGGGGTCCTGTTCGGCCCGGTGTGAATGGACTGTGTGTCAGGTTATTTACCGCTGCTTTTAAAGAGAGTTATTGCAAGTTGTCCCAGCTGCTGTGCACCGTGCGAGGGGAATTTAAAATATATTGCCTCAGTGAAATGGCAGTCTGGAGGGTTTCCTCATCTTCTGAAGGCCAACAGCTTGGAAATAATGTTTATTTTTTTTTTTTTTTTTTGGGTTTTTTTGAAAAAAACAANTGGGTTTTGTTGACAAAAACAAAGGAATACACTACAAAGGCGTATCCTAGAAATGCAGTTCCTTGCTGCCAGCTCCCGGGTGGTGCCTTTTTGTGCCCCTATTTCCCCATTCATGGCCAAAAAGTGCTGCACATGAACACTGTGAGCTGTTCACTGAGCTGTGAGCTCGGGTGGTGAAGATCTCACACCTGCTCCCGTGGTTTGGAGGGTTGAAGTTTGGCCATGACCAGGACAGGAAAATTCTGGCCTGTCTGATACACTTGACAATAAACATACAACTTCACTGGATCCTTTAAACTGTACCTGACATTAATACTTGTGGTTTGGGGTTTATTTTCTTTTTTTTTTTTTTTACTCATGAAAAATATTTAGCTGAAAGTTTGATACTGTGTATATCTTAAATTATTATGATAACATTGGCTCTTCCTGACATTTAAACCCCACCATGTCTCTTGTTCTCCTCAGACAAATATGCTGGACTTTGTGTTTGCTGTTGATGATGCTGTGACCTGGCATATGACAAACTTGGTAAAGAACAGGAGTCATTATTCCTTCCTTAAATTTTTTGGACCCAAAAAGATAAGTACCATACAGAGATACGGAGCAGGAATTTACTACAACACCTTAGTGCCATGCAATGACAGGGTAAGTACGAGTAGTCTGAGTGAATTAAGTCAAATATTTATGTCTGTGAAGTATTGAAATGATTAGCTTAAAGCAGATTTCAGGAAGCAAATATTGCAGATTGTAATTGTAGATTAACTCATGGTATTTCAATATTTATGTCTCAAACTGTTTCACTAGCAGCATTTTCATTAAAAAAGCAAACAGAGCGGCTGGTCTTGCACCTTAGAAGTGTGAGCAGTGTTTGGAACTTGCATCTAAAGCATTTCAGGAATTGGATTTATATTCCTTATTGCTTACTGTCTGCCAGTTTTGGTGGTGCTTCATTTCAGCAGTTGACCATGTAAGTAACAGCAAAGTGGAGTGTTTGATATGAAATGCAAGTTACAACAGCAAGTTGGAATTGACTTTTATTTTGTTTAGTGTCACATATCCTGGCCTGTGAGGCTTGGGTGTAATTAGTAATTCTGGTGAGTGGTTCTTGTCCAGCAGGTCCTGTTCCTGCACCTCTGTGTTCAGTAGGGAGGAGTGAGGGAAACACTGTCAGCCTTGCTGTTCTTGTCCCTTTATGAGATTTTGGGGTTTAAACCTTATTTGTTTGATATAAAATGGGATTTGAGATTTCATTTGAAGGAGCAGTGGTGTTTGCCATGGCATTGTGTCCTTGGCTCTTTTTGCCCTGGTCTTATGTTCTAATAACTCAGTCACATTGCAGGCTGTGATCCTTTGTTATCCAGAGATTTTGGAGCTGGCTGCCTTACTGTGGTGATAATCTTTGGAAATTCAGGTGGTGCAGATTGGTAACAAACTGTGGAAAGCCCCATTTTTTTTTCCAGTTACATAAAATAAGCTGCAAAATCTTAATTTTTTTTTCCTAACAGCAAAGAGCAAAAGAAAAAACTCCCTGATACAAACCCCACCTCCCAATAACAGGATACATAAATGTCTGGAGGTTTTAATTTAGGTCTCTGACAAACTACTGCTTGATGTTTTTTTGTCATAAAGGATAATGTGGATCATTCCAGCTATTGTAATATTTGGCTGCTGACTTTGCTGCAGCTTTGATTCTAGAAAGGATCTTAGTTTCATGCATTCCATTTTCTCCCTGCAGAAGTTTGAATGTAAATAGGAGATTTGTCTTTTGCCTTATGTGGTAATTAAAACATAAAAATGTTTTCCAGTTTTTTACTGTTGTTATGTGTGCCTTAGAATTAAGCACAGTCATGGCAAGTAGTAACTTCCATGCAGGGAAAACAGTGCAGGTATAGGTTTTATTCAAAAGCCTTTATTTTGCTTTGTTTCTTTCCAGGTGATAAAATATGGAGTAATTAGCACTGATGCCCTGATTGAGGACTTGTTTCACTGGAAGACTCTGTACGTGGCCGGGCGGCTGCAGAAGCCGGTAACTGCTCCCTTTTCTCTCTGGAAATGCAGGAAATGACAGGGCTGGGAAATAACCAGGTGGAGTTTGAACTTTATCTCTTAGGGCTCTGTGCAGCACAACTAATCTGCCCTGATTGAGGGGTGTAGCCCCAGAGGGATAATCTCTCAGGTAGGGGGTGAAATGTAGCTCTTAATGATGTTCTGTGGAAAAAGAACCTCTGAAGGTGAGAATACGAATAACAGTTTTCTGCCTATAGGAAATCTTGAATAACTGGACTATTAATGCCAAGTCCCTTTAATGTTAAATGTATTACTTGCTTTTTACTACAGATTATAGGGGTGGCCAAAATTTAACACAAATAATGGAAATCTTTAAAAATGGAAGCAGCTTTGCTGTGCAGTTACTGTCTGGCTCATAACTGAGTGAACTATGGGTTCTGCACGTTGTTTTTTCTCCTCCATATTTGAGTCATAAAAAAGAATCTTTGCTTTCCCCCTTGTGCCTGCCTGGATGTGCTGTCAGCAGGTGGCAGCAGTGCAAAGGGAAAACTTGTTATGAGGGCAGGGGGAGAATTGGAGGAGAAATCTCTTCAGGTCTTGGAACAGAAATTAATTATGCTTTTAGCGAAAAAAACCCCAAAACTAGGAGTGAAAGTTTGAATAGTCTCAGACTGCTAGCTTTATCTCCAGAGATGTATTACAGCATGACCCAGGTTAGAGCAGCTGTTATCTTTGTAAAGAATGAAACTTAATCCATTGAGAAAGATAACTGAAGAGAGAATTCTGGATGTCACATCAGCAATGAATAGTGAGTAGCTGTTTTCAGTGTAACTGCATTTGCTGCTGCTTTGATTTGTGACATGGTAGAGTGAATATAAATTCTCTGTGCTGTGGAAAAGCCTTCCTTAGCTGTGGTGCTCTGTCAGATTTACCCCAAGAATCAACATTCATGTTTTACCAGGGTGATAACCATTGCTCTCTGACTTCCTGGGAGATCTGTAGCTCTCTGAACCATTGAAAATTTGTTCATAAATGATGTCAGTGTTTCAGGCATTCAGATTTTGAAGCCTGGTGTATTATTTTCTTGTGAAAAAATCCTGCTGTTGTATTAAGGAGGATTTTTAGAAAAGGAAGAGGTAATTCCTTTTGCTTCTCTAAGGCAAGGCTGGCGTCCTCCATGAGGAGGAATAGCCTCTCTGCTGAGTATTGTGTTTTAAAAGGCTCTAACTGTGGTGTCCTTGGCATGTCCATAACTTGCTGATGTTTCCATGGCAATCCTGAGGTGTTGCAGTCACCTGTGTCACTGCTTGAAGTGCCACAGATTTTTCTGACTTCCCTTAGATTTCCCTGTAGCAACAAGTTAGAAATGTACATCTAAGTGAATTGTTTGACGAGATTTGAGAAAAATCAAGGGGGTACCTTTGTTCACAGTGGCCAGTGGGTTTGAATTTTAAGGTGTTGTGGAGCAGTCAAGTATTAAAAAGCTGCCTTTTATAAGGAAGGCAATATTGCTTAAGCAGAACACTTGAAAAAGACAAACTCACACAGGGCAGGGATTGCTAGGGGAGTTGTTTCTGGTTATCCATCTCCTAAACCAGCTTCCCTTCATCTGCCACTGTGCTTCTACCTGCAGTTCTTACCAAAGATCTGCTTTTTATTCCAGTATATTTCCATATCCAGGGTGACTGGATTCTCTAGTCAGTCTTGATCAGTTTCAGTGTTTCCTAAAAATAAACACTTCTTCGTGGCAGGTAGAGGCATTTAAGTGATCTGTTCATCATGGATAAGTGAAGATCCCCCTGAGTTCACATTCTGCTCATGCAAAGTGCAGAAATAAAGCCCTGCTTCTTTTAGGACAACCCCTGTCTGAGAAACTACTTGAAGCATTTGGCAGGGGAGTCCTCTATTAAAAAAAAAAAAAGAATGAAGGTGAATAAGGAAACTTACCTCTGTCTGGTGTTCTGTTCTCTTTTAGTATAGTCTTTTTTCTCATTGCACAATCACATGTGAATTATTTCTGTTGATGCATTCATATTTCCTGTTCTGATTAATCTTAATTTACGAGTATGAAAAGCTGACTAGTAGCTCTTATTAGCTCGTGCCTGGTGCATATAGCACTTCCAAACCTGTGTGTGAAAACTGCTTTTTCTAGCAGAGTGTTAATTCTTAAAAATATGTCCCTTTCTCTCACATGGTGGGGATTCTCTAGTACTTGTTGTACCATGCTAATAAAAGCTAATCTTAATTTCTTACTCAATCTGACATGAAAAATAAATAACGTTTCTATCTTCAGTAGCACTTTCCTGAAGTCTTGCCTCCAAATGGCTCTGCTTTTCCAGGTGAAAATCCTGGCCCAGAATGAGAACAGCAGGCTGCAAGCTGCTCTTGTCAGCAACCTGAAGAGTGCAGTGACAGCAGCCTTCCTCATGCTGCCAGAGAGCTTCTCTGAAGAGGACCTGTACATGCAGATTGCAGGACTCTCCTACTCTGGTGAGTCTCAAGTGCCTGACAAGAGCTCTGTGTGGAGCTCTTGGAGCACAGTTGGAGCCTCGTGTGTGAGAAATCATCCCCCTTCTTGCTTTGGGCCTGCTCTGCTGCAGTCATCAGAAATCCTCTGAGTGGTGATTATGTAACAGCTCCAATAATTGGGCTTATTCACAGGAAATAGGTGCAGCTCCATCAGCAGTGCTGCCTCTACCTGCTGGATTTGTGAACAGCTAAGTGTGAGTGATGGCATGTGATGAAATAATGGGGGTTCTCTCTCTGTTTGCATGGATTGTGTTTTGGTGGAATGTTTCAAAACCTTGGGAAAAAAAAATTCTTTCCACTCAGTGCAGTGTTGAGTCATCTGATAGTCTGACTCATACCTTGTCATCTCTTTTGGAGTGTGCTGTGTTTAAGGTTCTTTTTTAGTTAACTTCAAGATCCAGATGATGATTCTTCGATTTACATTTAACACTCCTGCCTGGTATTTGTTGAGATTCTTTTTTTTAAAGAAATTGGTAAGGAAAAATATTGAAGAAACTACTGCAAATGATTCTTCAATACAAGATGTAATTGTTACAATTTAACTCAGCATTGCTTTTTAAATGCTGACATGGTTACTGGAATTACTATGAAGGAGCTTGGTTGGAGTTGTACTTCACACAGCACTTCCTTGGCTCATCCAGAAATGAAGTTTTGGCTTTTAAAAGAAGCACTGGGGGTCTGAGCTGCAGCTTGGCTGTACTGAGGGCTGTCACTGTTTTATGTAACTCTTCTCAGGGCACTTCAGATTGCAGGTGGCTTTTCCAGAGCAGTTCTGTCCTGCATGCTTGCCTGTTCTAAAGCAGCCGGAGGAGGGAGGGTGCTGACAGTGGCATTGCCAGCCAGGGATGTTCACTGCTTATCTGCCCACCTGAAACCTGCCCAGCACTGGTGCTAGTAACCAAGATACTTTTAATATATTCTTTGAAACAGTGCAATTTAACAAAAATCAGTGAAATGCTGAGACTAGCTGTGCTGTGTGAGCAAAGCTGAAGCAACACAACTCCCAGTTAGGAATGTACAAG
Source organism: Sterrhoptilus dennistouni (assembly GCA_013397095.1). Lineage (NCBI taxonomy): Eukaryota > Metazoa > Chordata > Aves > Passeriformes > Zosteropidae > Sterrhoptilus > Sterrhoptilus dennistouni. The sequence goes on along the minus strand of VWZU01003030.1, from coordinate 209,707 downwards.
AAAAAGGCTGCTCGTGGATATTTATTTTGCTGCCATTTTGTTAAGTCTTTCAGAGGCTGTACTAGTAGACAAAATTGATTTTATGTGTTACTCTAATCAGTCTCCTTGGAGACTGCTGAAAAGAGTTGTTCATGCTTTGATTTAGGCAATGTTCATCCTTTATTTTCTCCTGCATTTTTTGAGAGTACTGAGTCAGTCCCATTTATATGCAAAGTGTTTGTTTTGTGGCTTGGCATAAACTGAAATAAACGAAGGAAGGCTAGCAAGTTGCCACCTTTCAGCAACATTTATCTCCTGAATGTGGGAAGTGGGAAAAGGAATTGATTCAGAATTTTGGTTGTTGATACAAGCAACACTGAGCATCTAACTCCTGGCTGGTAGCTGACAGAGGTAGTGGAATGCTTTCATACAGACTGACTGGCTATTCTCTTTGAAACTTTTCACTCATGTGTCTGAAAAGAAAGTGTAAAGGCCAGTAATGTAACTGGTGTTAAAATGAGTTTCTGTTTGGAACTATTAACACATGGCTAAGAGGAAAAGTGATCCAGTGATCTTACCATAACTGCCATCAGCTGAACTCCAGGTACTGCCCTTGGGGTGTGGAAACAATGCAAACTATTACCTCTCAAACTGGAAAATTTCAGCTCATTTGCTTGTGCATACAAAGGATGAGGACTGGGCAATTTGTTTAGTAATGGTTGAGACTGAGGTATGGTTGCAAAGACTGTAATTGTTCCTTGCCAGCTGAAATTATTTTGTTGTCCGTGTCAAGATGTGGACACGTGGGCTGATGATATTTGATCAGAGGCCACATAACAATATGTGCCTTCAGGGACTTTTTTTTTCTGTGCTTGAGGGTGTTTGAAGAGTTGTTTTTTTTTGAACACTGTGGATTATATTAGCATGTATAATATTGGAGAATAGAGTTCTCCTTCTTCATGTTTCTGGGGTTTTCCTAATGCCTTAACTCTCTCTTTTCCTGCCTAGGGGATTTCAGAATGATAATAGGAGAAGACAAAGCCAAGGTGCAGAACATAGTGAAGCCCAACGTTGCCCATTTCCAGAAGCTGTACAGCACCATACTCCAGGACTGCCCTCAAGTGGTGTACAAGCACCAGCTGGGAAGGCTCGAGGCAAGTGTTCTCCTTTAAACAGCTTCACAACAAGATTCATCACTGACAGAAGGCAGGAATTATGCCATGCACCAGCAGAGCAGTTGTAGTCTGTGTTTGCTGCTTGTTATGTTTCTGTTGTTCAGTTAATCCTGCAACCAGCAGACTTGCCTTAAATACCTTTTTTTTTTTTTCATATGGAGGAACTACTGCTCATTTTCTCTGAGTATGGGCACAGAATAGACCCCAGCAAGGGAAGCAGAGCAAGATCATTGTAAAATGTGTGTTCTAATGGCTTCCATATGGGAATAACAGGCTAGGAAGTGAGGAATAAGCAGATGGTTTGTGTTACAGAGATGAGGCTGTAACTCAGAGGTGCAACTTTCTGCAATCAAAAACTGCATCTCACAAAAAACCTCCTCAAGTTCTAGCTGTGAAAATCAGCTGACTAAAGCCAAGGGAAACTCTGGCACTAATACACACACAAAACCATTTTGTCCTTAGTTTTTTGGGGAAATCCAGAGTGACCAATACTTTGAAGTCCATCTTTCTGGTGTAACATTGCAGTTAGGAGAGAGATGCCACAGTCAGTAGCAATTTTTCCTTTTGTAATCTGCCTGTCCCTGTGTGAATTCTGGTGTGATAGAAGCTTCATGATGAAATCCCAAATAGCACCACTTGTCTCATGGACATCTCTTCATCCTCAAGCCTTGGTAATTCTCTCTCAAATGCCACCTTTTAGGATGTGTCTTTGTTAGCAATTGATTTAACTGCAGCCTTGAGTACAGTAAACAGTTTCACTGCAGTGCTTTGGGATAAAACACACGCAAATCTGCATTATCCTGCAGCTGTCTCCACGTTTTCTTATTGCTTGTGAACAGTTTGGTGGGAGCAATATTTAAATGAATTTGGGAAAGAATTAAAAACACTTCCTTCAAGGAAAAAATTCCTTTAAACAAATCCTGGTAGCATACTGCAAATTTATTGCTGGATAATAAATCTCTCCACAATCTCATAACAGTCATCAAGACTGCTTCTAATCAACAGCAAAATGAGGGCATTTAATCAACAAAGTGCTTTAATACTTTATTGCTCACACCTTCCTGTGGTTATTGGCAGTTATTGCCCAGCCTGAGGTGGCTGAGTGCTGTTGAGGGTGCAGTTAACACAGAATAGAACTCCCTTCTCCAGGATATGCAGAGCTACAGAGAAAATCCCTTCCTCAAAGGACCCTCAGAACGGGGGAAGGCAGAGCCCAGCTCTGAGTCTTCAGGCGCGGATTCCTCCCACACAACGCTCAGAGCCGCTCGCAGTCGGTGCCTCTGCACTTGGGGCTGACTCATCTGGAGATCATTTTCTCTACACTGACAAAAGGGAGTGGAGAGGGCAACCAGACTCCTGTCTGATGTCTCCATGAAGTGGCTAAAACCTTGTGTGGGAGGAATGGAGCTGTTCAGATTTTCCTCCACTTTCAGAGAGCTCTGCCCCATCGTGCATTACATTTTTGGGGAAATCTGTCCAGGCCTGCGTGTTGGTATCATTGTATTCAAAAAAAGGCTTGTTGGATTTCTGATTGGGAAATGTGGGATGAATGTTTTCTTCAAATTATCCAAACCAGATGTGCTTTGGAGTTTAAAGCAGAGAAAATGGTTTTCAAACTAAACAAGAAATGTGTGTATGTCTGCAGTTTGATTATATTCAGGCAGAAGAAACTCAGCTGAGTGGTCTTTTGGGAACTTTTTTTTTTATTGTCCTGGACTTAGGTTTCCAAAGGAAATTGGATACAACAGAAATGATACAGTTTCAATGAAAACTTACTTGCAGACACAGCAAGATCATGTGTGTCTTCCCTTGAATAAAAACCCTTGCATGAGTCATTCTTCAAGTTGAGAACTGAGATACTGCATTTCCTTGTGCTTGGGAAGTTTTTATTAGCATTGTCAAGGACCTTTTCTAGTGAAATGGATCAGGTTCTGTGAGATATTTATCAAAGGTCAGTTTTCTGACTTCTTTAAAAAAAAAAAAAGAGAACTGAATGTTTTTTATGTCTTCTTTTTATAACATTCAGATTGATAAAAGTCCAGAAGGTCAATTTACACAGCTTATGGCTTTGCCAAAGACTCTGCAACAAAAGATAACTGCTCTGGTAAACCCTCCTGGAAAGAACAGAGACGTGGAAGAAATTTTACTGCAAGTTGCCCATGACCCTGACTGTGGATTTCTGGTGCACCAAGGTAGGTCTGGGCCAATGTCTGTAATCTCCTTTAAGACATGATAGATACACAAATCTATTGCACATGTTCTCCTATTTCAGAAGGGTGGGCTAAAGAGAGGGCTGAAAAAATCCAGGAGATTAATCATGACATACATTCCTAAAAGCCTGGGTTGGATTTGATTGCAGACAGGTTCTCTGAAATATTATCACTGCCGTTCCTAGTGAAGCAGGGAGATGTGTTTTGGTTTGGGTCCTGAAAGAGACAGAATTAAAGGAATAACAGTGTGGCCTGCTTAGATCACCTCACAGATCTTCCATCTTCAGGCCAAACTTCATCAAAACTCTGAGCTTTGTATCCTCCCAGTCATAGGTGGCCAGGCTGAGGTCATTTTCTGACTTGCTGACATTTCCCCTGGCAGTCATCATGCTTAGCCCAGACATGTGAGCCCTGGCAGGGAACTGCAGCTCAGAGCAAAAAGGCTGAGGTGCTTCTCATCAGCACAACTGCTCTGAGGCAGGGTTATGTCATGTGATGTGAGCAAGTTAGAGCTGATGCTGCAGACACCGATGCCCTGGTACACTGCAGGAAAATGGAAAAGTTTACTACTTGGGGTCCTTTATGCATTTTAAGAACTTGACACGTTTTCTGTTCCAGAAAAGCTCCCTGAGCACAGCAAAAATTCCTAAGAAGGCTGGGAGCCACCAGACACCCAGCAGGGAGCTGAGGGAGCTCTCAGCCTGCTTTCTGTGGCTGAATTAAAGCTCCTGGGTGCTGCAGTTCTCCATGGACAGCATGGGATGAACTCCACCTGCACATGGAGCTGTTCAGTTTCTTTCTTGGGCTGGGCTGAGCCAGGAAAGGGATAAAAGCTGGATTTGGGAGCAGGAGCTGCAGTGTCTGAGGTGCACACAGAGCTCTGAGCCCTCCCTGAGCTGGTTGTGTTCTGTAGGGAGCACCAAACTGGACACGTCTTCTCAGGCCCTCCAGTTTAAACTCTCAGGAGAACAAATCAAGGTATTCTTTCACTTTCGTGGCCAAAGCATTTTCCTAGTTCAGCAATCTGGGTAAAGGCCAGGCCAAGCCATTTGGGAATCCTACAAGACAGAGCTGATCACTCAGGTTGAATTGCATTGTCCCAAGATAATTTTGCTACATCAACACAATTTGTTCCTTTCCCTTCCCTGTTCCTACCCCTCAAATGATTTTCCAGTGGAAGATTGTATCTTTAGTTATACATGGATTATGCTGGGCTTTGTTCTTCAATATTGAAGCAGGAGTCAAAAATATCTGAAATTATATTCTATGGGTCAATGCAGAATGTGGCAGTTTGGAAGATGAGCTCTGAGACTGCTGCAGTTCTACATTTTTATCAAGTATTTAGTGATGTGAGTAGTTTTGTACACACCAGTATGCTTTCATATGTGTTAGAACAAATATAACTTAATAGTTCTAAAGAAAATTAAAGATTTTTTTAAACTGTTCTATCAAGAACCCCTGGACAATGAGAACTGAATATCCCACAGTGCAAAGTGATAAACGCGTCTTATCTCCAAAAGCTGTAATTTAGAAATCCAGGGAAGAAGTGCACAATAGAGGTGTCTCTGCTTGATCAGAGAAGTGCCAAATCCCAATCCCATGTTGAAGTAAACAGGGAGTATCATTTGTTCTGCTCTGAAATGTTAATTTACCAGCACTTAGATGAAACAACTCTGAATCCTTTGTGATTAATCATCTTAGTGGAGAGCTAATGGGAACACTGAACAAATGGATTTGATCAATTCCTACTGCTTGTTGTCTGCTTTAATACTGATTTGGGTTTTTTTTCTGTATGTTACATATAAAATTCATTAAAACAGTCTAGAGAATACTTTAATTAGTATGAAAAAGCAGAGAAAACTCAAATTTTCTCAGTATATATTTTACTTTGAGGCTAGCTTGATTGTGTAACTGGAACAACATTTAACTTGTGCATGGTGGAGGGGGAAAAAAAATCTCCACACAAGTGCTGAGATGGGAAACATCTGTGTGCTTTTCCCTCTGCAGGCATCTCAGGAATTGTGAGATCCTCCAGTCTAGTGCAGAGTGCTAAAACCATCCTGACAGCTGGTAAGAATGTGTGTGATTGCTGTCCACGTGGGCCTTCTGATTTCACACAGGAAAAATGACAGGGCCTCAGCTGTCACAGGAGTTTAAAGAATTCACTTGTTGTGTGTTTCATTACAAGTCCCCATGAAAATAAAAGCAACATTTAAGGCAGAGGCTTTATTGCAAAATTATAAAATACTGAAAGGGCCTTAAAAAACCAAACCAAGCAACAACATCAGCTTTCATTTTCTCTGTTGCTGGATCTGTGCAGAGGAGATTTTAGGGAGCAAAACAATTGGAAGGGAAGGGTTAAAACCAGTTTTATTCCTGTTGAATTCAAGTTATCCTGAGTGCCCTGTGGGGCAGAGCTGGTTAAGTGCAGGAGTAGAACAGAAATAGTTAAGCTGTGGTGATTGTTTGTGCTCTTTCTCCCTGTTCTGATGGACAGAAAATCACCTCTGGGGCTCCTCAGCTCCTCCTGTGTGTCTTGCAGTAAATCACTGACAGCTTCTCCTGGCACTGGGACTTTGGGAGTCCTAACTTATAATTTTATCAGGATTTCTGGTTTCATGCACCTGAAATCAGTTACTTGTGAAATGTCTCTATTTCCCTTGGCCTTAACTGCTTTTTGCTTTATATACAGTGGCTTTTTTCCCTTCAAAACAAACTGTAGTTCTCTTCTAATCAGTTACGTAGAGTTGTATTTAAAAACTATATTCTACTAGTGGTTTTAGTGGTGAAAACATATTTTTGTGATTTGATTTAGGTAGAGCAAAGCAATTTTGATCCTTTGCCTCCAGCACAAGCCAAATTTGAGCAAAGGGGCTTGGGGAAGTGAATTTTTCTTACTTTTTGCATTATTTAATTTTTTTAGTTTGTTTTGGTTTTTTGGGGTTTTTAAAATGTATTTACACTCCTCTGCCAGAATCTGATTAAAGCCATTAGGGACAGAATTCAGGAGTGAAATTTAACTGCTCAGGGATGTCACCTCAGTATTTCTGGGTTTATGTGATCTGCCCTGGAATTGAGGAGGGATGAGTGTCCATGGCTCTAGAGTTAATTAGCAAAACCATTTTGCCCTTTTTTATTTTTTTAATATTTGTCCCCAAAAATTTATGACTGAATTTATATTAAATCTCTCAGTATCTTCTAATGGAGATTTTCTCCCAATCATGGTTTTCTTGATTTAAACTGCATCACTGGGGCAGCATTCCTGGCTGTGCCAGCTCCTGGGGCTCTCCATGTTCACAGGATACAGAATTTACACAGAGAAAACAGGAATGTGGCTCCTGCATGGAAATACTTGCTTGACTCAGGCACGGAATGTGTTTTACAGGAAAGTGTGGAGCTTTAAATTCAGCCTCTAAGGATGCTGCATTTCTTTCTTTATTCTTTCTCCAAATCTTGTCTAATATTCTGTTCCCCTAAGACCTATTTTCACACTTCCTAGTGGAGACTTTAGGAAAAATAAAAGGCTCTGTCTTTGTGCCGTGCTTATGTCAGGAATAGTAGCTTAAAATAAAACAATTGTGAAAGAGAATCATGAAGTCCATTAAGCTCTGACTTTTTATTGGTGTTCCTAATAACTGTACAAATACTTTGCTTGCAAAAGAAAGTTTTCATTAGCTGACCATCGCTCTTTCTGAAGTGTTCTAGGGGACACAATCTGTTTTATTTAGCTGATTATTTTACCTTAAGAACACCAAAGGTGAGATGCCTGCTCTGCTCCACAGCATGGCAGTGCAATGTCCAAAATTCCTAAATTCCGTGGTAACTCAGCAAGAGCTGTGCTGAGCTGCCACACTGGGTATTAACATTACTGGCAAGGAGCACAAGAAGGAATTTCAACCCATTTTAAGAAAACTTTTTTCATCTTTCTCTGCCAGTGTGGTTTTCCAATGGAGCTCCAGCTCTGTGTTTTTGTTTGTTGTTAAATGCCCTATTTAGTTTTGGGGAATGTGCCTGTGTGTTTCTTCGAGGCTGTGGTGAGATTTTCTCTCTGTTTCCCATTAGAGATGGCACCAGGGCTGGATTTGTTTTCCCACATAGCCAGAGCCTGCCTGGCCTTTGGGAACTCACTCTGCACTCTTATATTTAGCTCCTCTGAGGGAGATGTTGAGACTTCTTTAGCTTCTTTATATTTTACTCAAGGAATACTGCAAGCCTTGAATTTTTTTTTCTATAAATACCATCTTACAGTTGAAGCATTGGTCCAAGATACTTTAAAGTTAGCACAAATGTTCTGAATTTGTTTTCAAGGATTTGTTTTTTAGGGAGCATGTTTCATTTGTTCAAGTAACTTTTAAGTTAGCATGAATATTCTGAATAGCATTTGTTTTTCAAGGATTTTTTTTTGTAAGGAGCAGGTTTACATATAAAATATTCTGGTTTTGTGATAACTACTCCCTTCATCAGCTGCCTGAGCAGATAACTGTAAAGATCTGTAAATATGCATGTGTCTGTGCATGCCACACTGCAAATATATAATGATTTGCTCCACATGACAGCTGTCCAGCTGTCCATGCATCAATAGGAAACCCAGGACACTGCAGGCAAGCAAACCTAGCAGGAAACCTTGAGGGATTCCCAGGAAAATCGTTGTCTTACAGCACCGGCACTGGCACAGAGCTCAGTGAGGATCGTTAAGTGAAACCAGACACGGGCTGTGTTTTGAGTCCCTGCGGGCTCCCTCCCCTGTGCTCCAGGGCTTTGTTCTGTGTCCTGGAGTGGAAAAATCGAACGGGGAGGTGCAACCACCGAGTCACAGATTCAGAGCTGAAGCAGAGAGACATTTTCATGTGGTCCAGAACTGCTCCAGATGGTGAGAGTGAGCCGCGGCTCCAGCATTGACTTCTGCAGCTGCGCTTCATCAGCCCGAGGGGGAGCAGCGGGATGGACAATCCTGTCATTGCAGGACAGGAAAGATGAGAGATTCCTAATATCTCAGAAGGCAAAGAGCATAAAAAAGGCTTTATTGTCTAATTCTCACTACCTTTTATAAGGTGTTCCCACACAGACTGGACATGGTTGGTGAATAGGAACGACACCTCTCTGATCCAATGGGTTAAACCAGAGAAACAGCAAAACACCACCTGGAGAAAGATTGTTTTAAGAAAGGAGAGTTGTTTGCCAAGATTATTTTGAAAAAAAAAATCTTTCTTGAGAAATTTTGCCTTGGGAAAAAGTCAGCAACTGCCAGTAGGCTGAAATCTCTCAGACACAAAAATATCGAGCCCCACAGTGCCGTGCTGGGGCAGCTCCTTCCCTGCTGTGGGTGGAGCTCAGGGAGAGCAGAGGGAGGAGAAGGATGTGCTGCTGAGCAGGTGGGCAGGCAGAGAGGAGAGATTTCCCTGCAGCCTGCAATGCCTGCACCATTCCCTGCTGCAGTCCTGCAGCAGCTGTGCTGCACTGGAGCTGCCACACGCTGCACTGCACTGCACTTCCCAAAGCACCTGGAATGCACTGGAATGGCAGAGCAGCAATTCCTCTGTCAGAGGGGCTGCATCCTGCAGCTTGGGCATTTTCAGAGCCATGATCACAGTTTTAACTTTCATTTGTCCTGTGCCAGGGCTCAGCCTGGCTTTGTGCTGCTGCAGGAATTGTTGCTCTGTGTGCAATCTCCATGCAGATTTGAGAGGCACTTCAGGATTTACATGGTTATTTACTTGTTATTTGAGATGCTGCAAAGAAAAGCCTGTCATGCCTTCATTACTGTGCTTGCTTTTGCAAAAACCTGGTAAATATGAAAAAGTTGGAGCATATGGGATGCACATGGGTTTGTCAGTTCAAAATACATGTACAGATATTTTCCTACAAAAGGTGAACTGCAGTTTATTTAAATTGTATTTGGAGACATGAGAAGTGCACAATTGATTCTCTGCAGTCTGTTTGTTATCAGAGACTCCTTACTCTGCCACAGTCCTTCAGAAATAAGTGTGCACTTCTCCTACTCTTTTGACTTCCTGCAACTCAACTCTGAATAACTCTACCACTTAAAATATTATATCTTTGTTTTCTTTCACTTTCCTTTCTTCATTTTTTTGAGGTCTTTCAAATCAAATATTTTTATTCCCATCCCACTCCCCCAAAAAAACAAACACAAAAAAACCCAAACAGTGCAGCACATGGCTAAACTTGGGTTGAGGTTCCTTGTCCGTTGCAAATCTTTCCTTGTGCTCTGGGCTGTGATATTGTGTGACTTTTGGATAAATTCCTTGTGTGTTTTTAGTCAGGCTTGTCAGGTGTTCAATTAAATCAACATAGGGAAGGTTGTAGAAGGTTGTAGTAAATATAATCTGCTACACCTTTAACCTGTGCAGGTGCCAAAATTAGAGCTCTTTGTGCAGCACTAAAAAGTTGCCTTTTTGGTTCTGAATTTGTGAGGGTGTGATTGGAGTGTGCTGTAACCTGAGCAGTCACTCTGTGTGTTATGTTGTGCTTTTTACTTGTTTGCTTTGGGGTGATTTTCGTAAACAAAAAAGGAAAAGCAAGTAGCTGTGGATCTCAGAGTCCCCCTGAAATGCCAAGACTAACATTGTTTTGTTTAGAAATGTACAAATACTCCATGACTAAAGCCAGCCAAAGGCTGTGGGGGTTTTATCTAGGTCTGTAAGAGAAGGTTCATCTATGCCAGAACTTCAGAAATCCCTTAACTCCAAGGATACGTTTTACACATTTTGTGGGAGTCATCCTCAGTCCCATCCGATCTAAATCTCACAAATGGTTGGAGGCAACAACTGCTGCTGGATGTCTGAAAATTGAGATGTCTGCCTTTCTTGTGTGCCATGGCATGGTATTTACCAAGATTCTGCTCTGTTTGCTCTGCTTTGATGGCATTATAAGTCTTTTTGGTGGCATTATTTCCTGTGTCCTGACTGTGACAGGAAGGTTTTTTTATTTGCATGTCTGCCTGCTGGATTAGGCTGTCATTCCCCCAGGGAAATCCTTCATTTGATGCACTGAGAACCTTCTGGCTGACTCAGCCTTGCTAAATGTTACTTTTTCTCTCTTTTTTTTTTTTTCTTCTTTTTTAGGGGCAAAGAAATCCGTAACTTACAGTTTGATGAAATTATATAAGATGACAAAGGGAGGGTTAAAGAAGACCTCTTGAGTCTCTACATACTGTGTATGGGTAAATAAATGGTACTTTTTCTCTAAATGTTTTGCAGATGTGACTTTGCATATTTGAGAAGATTACAGTGTATTTAAGAAGTCAGTTCTGATGATTTACATGCCAAATTTTCCTAATGAAATAGGAACTTTTTTTAATGGGAGTTTTCTTGGCAATAGGGCAAAGGAATTATACTCTGTAAATACTGAAATGAATTTTCCTGTATATTTTGAAGAACCCTAAGTAAAAAAAGTTTGATTGTACAGATGGATTAAACCCCAAAGCCTCTCATTTTCAATGTGTTGGTAGCTTTACTTCCCAAAATACCCTCAGAGTCTCTTTCAAAATGCTCAATATCCCAAATTTAGCTCCTTCAAGGATTTACAAAACTGGAGAATCCATTGAGTTTTTAGTAGACATGAAACTGTTCCTCTGACATTCCTGCCCTGACAAATTCATCCTTGGAATTCTTCTGAGAATCCTCCTGTGACATCTTGAATCCCAAAATCTGCCACAGTGATTTTCAGTGTGGGAGAGGGAAAATAGCAGCTTGGCAGGTGTCACATCCTTTAATAAGGATATTTAATAATATTAATAAATAAGGATATTTAATAATAATAAAAATATGTGTTCCTCTCATGAGGCAGAGATGAAAAGTGCCCAGTTCATGGGCATTGTCACAAGGGCCAGAGTTGGAAGGAAAATCAGAATTCCATTGGTCTGTTTGGGCAGACCCATGAAATATTTGTTATTTGGCAGAAGATTCCATCAAAACACTTGAAAATTGGGAATATTATGAACAAAAGCACAGATTGTTTGATTCTTTGATTATCTTTTTTTTTCCCTTAAAATACTGCCCACAAAGATGAAACTTGAACTCCCTTTAAATTAATTAAACTAAAGAAAATTAGAGTTTTACATTAATCATGCCATGAAAAAATGGGCATTGCTGGCAGTATCCATGTGTGGTGCTATAAATTGAGAGGATCTCTTGTAAATAGAGTATTTTTCACACTGACTCAGGTGGGTTTGCTAATTTGAGAAATTTTCCTTAAGAGAAATAAACTCAGCCAAGATTTCATTTTATTTGTGAGAATGTCAATGATAAAAGATAACTTAATGGCAAAAAAA
>VWZU01003030.1:187803-198037 GCA_013397095.1 Sterrhoptilus dennistouni | reverse complement strand
AAAAAAAAAAAGGAAATAAAATGTATCTTTCCTGATCAGCATGTTTGGTTTTTTCCTTGTGTATTGTGTGATCATCAGGGCCATCTCTCAAGCTACATTTAATTTAGTGATCTCACTTGAAAAAATAAATTATTGCAGTGAAGTTGTCTGCTAATTGTTTCCAGGGAGAAGTTCAGAGCATAAATTTAAAGAAATACAATAGAAAATACATTGTTGCATGTAATAGGACTCATACAGGCTTACTTTAATCACAGGGAAACTTCTAAATATTGATTATTTTCAAATATTTGAGTTTGAAGTTTTAATCCAGACTCAGGAAATAATGACTGTGAAATAGGAAAAAAAATCACTGGCAAACTTTGTAAGGTCAGAGGCAGGTTCCCAACACTTTGCATTATCCACTGGTGACAGAATGTGTAAAACAAATCCCTCAAATGTCCCTTTGCTGATGGAACAACCTTTTTTTATGGGGGCAAAGTGTGGCCCTGGCATTCTCTGGCCCTATTAGTAAGAGGGCAAAGTCCCCCAGTTTGCAAAGTTTATATTATAAAAAGTGGAACTGGGGGATTTCAGCCACTTCCAGGTAAATCTGAAATTTTTTACTGATGAAATAGAGTTGCTAGCATTTCAAAGCAGCTTTCTTTTAAAAGCCCTTAGTAATCCAGTTAAAGAGAATGTTCTGGATATTAAAGACACACTTGAAAGTGGCTTTTGGTGTGTTCTGAAGGTTCTGGCTGCTGAAGTGGTGGGTGAGAACATTAGAGGGCAGTGACAAATCAGCTGCTGTGAGATGGGCTGGCCTCACTCCCACAGGGAAACCCCAGTCTCCATCCTGCACCTTGCTGGCTGAGCATTGATCCCAGAAATAATGTTTTTGTGGGGGAAAAGAGGAAAAAAAGCAAAGTCCTGCTTGCTGTTTAGAGGCCAATTAGGGGTTTTATGTGCAGCAGATGCTGAGTGGCGTCAGGCCCTGCCCAGCTCTGTTTGTCACTGTCACTGTGCCAGAGGATCCCTCTGTCCCTGCACAGGTGGGACTTCTCTGCCCTTCCTGGAACCTGAGCTGGCTCTGTTGGTCTGGATACCCACTGCAAGGCTTGACTGGGCTTTAGGAACTCTGTGTGCAGCAATCTGAGAGGTCACTCCTTGCTCTGTGCAGTGAGTTTTGCAGTTCCCAGCTCAACAGTTCCCAGTTCACTCCATCTGTTGATGCACTGCCAGCATCCAAGTCTAAACCTAAATGCACTAAATCTTTGGGAGACGTAAAAAAAGTCCTTCCTCCTCATCCATACAGGCTGAAAACTGGATTCTGCTCTGTAAATCATCCCTCTTGTGCTTTTTAAAGAGTGGCCTACCTTTCCCCATGGGGCCACTGGTCTTGAATGTATTTATTTTTCTGGCAGGGAGCCACGAATGAATCATAGCCCTGAGCAGCTCGCTCTGAACTCCTCGCCATTGTTCAGAGAATACTTGGGGCAGTTGTTACAGAGCTTTGCTATGTAAAACTTCTTTAAGAGAAGAGAGATTGATTTCAGCCTCGTTAGCTGCTTTTGAAGTTCCCCACCAGTTGTGTGGAAATGATTTCTTCTGCTCATGCAGCTGTAATCCACTAAAAGAACCGGGGATTGTTGCACGGGAAGTTGGGACATGGGAATATGTTAGTGCCTCTTTGTCCTGATGAGGTGTGGTTGTTCTTTCACCAAAGAAGAAAAGTCACTTCAGCCTTTCATTCCATTTGTAACTTTCCTGTTTGTACCTTCCTGCTCCATTTCCATACTTTATTGTTTGTCTTCTTGACTTAATTCTCAAGTCTTTCATTCTGTTCTTCAGACATCCCTCTTTTCTGGCTTGTGGATATTGTTTCATGCTCCCTCCCCCTTTTTCCTGTGTAACAGAGCTTTCATTAAAGGCAACCAGGCAGATGATTTATTTCTGGTGTCTTAAAAGGCTTCTTTGTAATGAAGAGCCTGGACCCAATCAAACTCCTGAGGGTTTGTGTAGGTGAGTCAGCAGCATGGGCCTCACTGCCTCTGACATCCACAGTGCCAGGGGAGTGTGGAACAGCCTCCTGCTCCAGAGGGAATGAACTGGATCACACAGGAAGAAGGGGAAATAAAAAAAAAAAATCCGAAATTTGACTGCATGCATAATCATTTGGCTGCTCTTAAACTTGGTTTTGGGGAGGGCACAAAGCTGAACCAGCCAGGCTGCTGACCCCCATCAGCACATGTGTGATGTGTTCTTCACTGCTTGCACATTTCCCTGACACTGTTTTACACCACGACACAGACTTTGAGATTCAGAAGGCTGAAAATGACTCCTTTACTTTTGGGATGTGTCTCCCTTTTATAGTATTTTACACAGACCAATTGGATTGGTGAAACAAAGGCAAACCTCTTCACTCACATTGGTCAGAGCAGAGGGACATCAAGGAGAAGTCCCTCCTACAAAAAAGAATAAATAACATAAGTACAGTTACAAAAACATTTCTCCTGTTCACAGAAAATTCCCTAAGAAAAGAATGTCAGAAAACCAAAACACCTCAGGTATGGAACCAGGGCTACATTTCCCCTTTTCCCAAGGGCTGGAGGAGGGACTTTCTCCAGGTGCCTGACTGGGACACCCCAAATTCCAGCTGTACTGTAAGTGCAGAGCCTTTATTTCTCACCTGGGCTTCCCTGAGGCTTCTGTTTAGGTATTTGTTGACCTTCCCTGTCAGCAGAGCCTGAGCACAAGGAAGGTGCCCATAGGCACAGACAGCTGGGCTGGGATCCCTCTCTGGCCAGAAATACTTTGCAGCATCCCAGAGTTTCCTGATGTTTGCAACAAACCTCTGTGCCAAAGCTGGGAAGATCGAGATGGACACAGAGGCCAGGATTCCTGGGTGGCTGAGGGGGCTGAACCTTGTTCTTCTTCACACTGAGGTGGTAAAGCAAGAGCCTGCTGTGACTTGGGAAAGTTCAGGATAAAAACACAGCCCTTGGTGAGTGGCCAGTGCAGGGGGGTCTGAGCAGGGTTGTGACTCATGCCTTTTCCCAGCAATTCAGATAAAAATAGAATTGAAGTTGAAATATGCTTCAAAGGTCAGAATATCAGGTCAGTGTGTGTCTGATAGTTTTGCCTGGGTAAGGTGTTGAGAGGGGACAACGTATTGTTCATTTTCAAAGTCACTCAGCTGGCCATATAGTTTGGGCAGAAAATTACTTTTCTTTGCATTCCCTACTGCAGGAAAAAGAGACATTACCTCCACAGAACTCTTCTGGTCTGCTTTTTGTTGGAGTCAACAGTTGCTCTGTCACGTTTGATGCTGTGCTTTCACAAAGTTCTGCAGTGACCTTATTTACCTGTTTTTCTAGATAAAAATCTCTACCACAGTTGCTAACTGATCCTGAACTTAATGTCTGCCTTAGGGAGAGGCAGCAATCACTTCACTCCTGCATGTTTTAACCTCTTACTCAGCCTGCTTCAATCAGAAATGTTTAGAAATGGATTAAGTTTTACTACGTGAACAGGAAGCTTCAGACTATACATTCTGAAATTATTCCTGCAAACTCCAAGGATTTTATTTACATCTTTAGTCTGAGAACTTCCGTGTAATTTTTGCCTTCATAATCCTGCATTCTGCCAAATCCTTTCCAGTAGTGCTGGGGACTGTTTGGATGGTTATACACAATATTTTTTCTGAGAAGTGGAAGGTTTTGCAGCTGCAAAGACACACTGAAAATCTGTGCAAGTGTAGTGGGTATAGAGGGCTCTTCCTCATTTTAAATGTGACTAAATTTAATCTTGAGGAGTTTGCAGCCACAAGGAGCTGTCTTTAAAAGCAAAACAAAGCAAAAACTGACCAAAACCAAACACTCTGTGTTTTGGTTCCTTCACTTTCCTTTGTCGTACTGAAACCTTCTTTAAAAACCTTGAAGCCGATATTTAAGATACCTCCCCTGCTCAATTAAATAAGCCAAGTAAATAGTAAACATCTCATTATGGAATTAATTTGTATTACATCTCTACATGGGATCTCTTTAGCTCTGTGGTGCTCTTGGTAAATTTGAAAGCTTGTGTTCCCACACAGAGATTATTTTCTTCATCTCTACCTCCTGCCAAAGCTTCTTCAAAACTCCTGTTTTAAAATTCATAGTGAAGCATGAGAGGGGAGCATTCAGTGGTTTTGGGTTTTTTGGTTTTGTTTGTGGTTTTGTTTTTTTCTTTTAATATTGCCATTCTCAAGTTGTCTTGCTCTCAGCAGTGGTGAAGTGTCTGGCTCACTCTCTGTACATCATGAGAGCCAGGAAGTTTTTCCCTTCCTGGGATGCTCCAAGCAAGGCTGACACAGAGCAGCTCCTCACCACAGTGTCACACTGCTTTGGCTTTACAGCCTGGGGCAAAACATTTTAAAACCAAATTATTTGCACAAGAAATTCTAGACAATTTTCTTTCCTCCTCTGTTTCTTTCCCCTCGTTGCCTCTCATGTCTGGGGTTGGGTGAGTTGTGCTCATCCTGCAGCCCCTGTTGACTCTGTCCCTGCAGTAGATCCTTGCCAAGGAGGAGACTGAGTCAGCAGCACTTTTGGCAGGTTGAAGGTGAGTTCCCTGCAGACAACAGCAGATGATGAAATCCATCACTGCACTTTCAATTCTTACAGCATTTTTAAGTGGATGATATTTAAGGGTTGTACTCGCACAGCTGCTTTTAAAGCCAGGATTGGTTTATTTTCCTTGATGTTTTTATTGTTAAAAGAATGTCTCCTCTGTTGTTTGTCTGGTTTATCTGTGACTAATTTTAGCAGGATTTCCTTTCCAGTACACCATTGGAAATTCGTGTGTTATTTGTATTAGAGAATAATGGGATAATTCAGGTTGGAAAAGCCTTCCTAGAACAATGAATCCAGGTTGTCCCCAGTCCCCACCTTGTCCCCAGCCCAACCTCCAGGAATTCCATAGATGGGCACTCCAAACCTCCCTGGGCACTTGCAAGGCCTGAGCACCCTTTCCATGGAGAAATTCCTGCTGCTGTCCACCCTGAGCCTCCCCTGGCCCAGCCTGAGGCCTTTCCCTCTTGCCCTGTCTCTATTCCTTGGGAGCAGAGCCCGACCCCTGTGAGCCTTTTGGGAAAAAAACCCCCAAAACCTGGAAAGGGCACAGCTGGAAAACTGAGGAGAGAATCCACTTGTCCCGAGGAGATAACTGACCTTAGTGCAGAAACCCCCAGTCTGGAAGAATCCCAAATCCTCAGTAATCAGCAAGATCAGGCTGTGAGAACTACAAAGTTGGCCCAGAGGAACAGTGTGAAAAGTCAGGGTGGGTGTCTGCATCCAGCAGATGTTCTTTGTTCTTCCTGAGCTTGGTTCTTCCAGAGTGATCCCATCCTTGAGCTGATAGATGGATATTCCAAAGGGCTTTAGACACCATTGGGTGCCCAGTTCCTTTTGTCCAGTGACCTGCTGCTGGTGGCTTTGGTTTAGAAAGGATCCTGGTGGCTGAAGAACCTTTTCTCGCAGCCTGCAGATGGATGGGAATTGTGTAGCTTGTTATGAATTAATGTGGAAACTCTGAAAAGAATTTTGCATCTTATCTGGAGCTGCAACCTGTTCGTGATTTTAATGATCCCAGTTGGACTGAATTTCATCTGGTCCTGTGTGAGAAACAGGATACAAATCAAATAGGGAGTTAGATCTATTATGTGGGGGTTCACTGCAGAAGAAGAAAGTACATAATAAAGAGGATACTGTGAATATTTACCGTCAGCTGTGGATCACTGACTGTACTGACCTTTCCTTTACATTGAATTTGCCATTTGGATTCTGCTGTGAACCATTCGTGGTCTTTTTATCAGTGTTTAACAAAACTTCAACAAATTAAACACAGTGGATTGTGGCCAGGGGTTGCTTTTAATTTGTTCATCTGACACTCCTTTTGTGTTCAGTATTTTTCAGCTCTCTTGTCTGGGAACTTCCATGGGGTGAAACCTTTTCTAGAACAAAGCAAGCCAAAAGTAGCTGTGGTTAAATGTCCTGAGAGAGCAGAGTTGGTGGTGTTCATGGTTCTGCTTGAGTCTGAAAGTATCTCGTTTGCTTGAAGATGGTGCTGCTGTCCTGACCCTGCTCCAACTGAAATTATTCTGTCTCTTTTCATCTTCCCTTGGATGATGGGGCAGACAATTATGAAGAGGGCAAGCTTTGTCTTGAAGCAGGTAATAAATAACCATCTCCATCAACTTTTACAGTTTGGATCAACTTGTCTGGCTGGAATTACTGCAATTTAATACATTATGGTGTAATGAATAATAAACTATCTTCAAAAAAAATTAAATCTCACGTATTTTGAATTTTGGGTGTGTTTTTATGTAAGGCAGCTTTAGCTGCAGTGCAGCTGAATGTGGATTTGTGCAAGGAAGAGTTTTAGATTCAGGGTTTAGGAGTGATAACATTGCTGAAGAGATGTTTCCTTCTGAGGCCACATAATTTGTGTGTGAGAAAACCTGCTCTGAGATGGATTTTAAAAGCCTGCTGTCACTTGGTATAAAATTCACCTGTTTTATTAAAGGAGGTGTGGATGGATGGAAGCATGCACTGTAATTGGACTGACAGGGATGGCAAAGCACTGCCATGCCTCATTAAACCTGGGACAAATAATGGAGGCCTGTGATAGCTTGGAGAAAATGTTTGGTTTTGGCACCAACTGCAGCATCTTTGTGCAGAGTTTGGTTTGAAAACCAAATGAGATGGCAGTCAGAAACTGGAAGAACTTCCATAAATTCCTTTTTTTTACCTACAGTGATGCCAGCTGGCAAATTCCTCCCTTAGATAGGCACCTAAGGAAAGCAGCGCTTTTTGCAGCTCTGCACTTGCACTGTTGATTGAAGTCACACAACATTTGTCGCCTTTCTTACAAATCCCTGAAATCACTCAGACATAGTTCAGCAGGCCAGGTTTGGGTCCCTTTGGGTCCTGTGGTGGGGGACACTGCAGTCTGTCCCAAAAGTGCCAGACTGGGGCCATGTCCAGGGAGAAACTTGCCCAGGGCATTTTAAACCAACTCCTATTACAGTGGAAATGCTTTATTTTCTTGGTTGCTCATGGAACAGTTGTCAGACAATTTCAATAATAATTACAGGATTAATGGGTGAGTTAGGTCTGTAGGACCAGGCCATGGGATCTCCCTGCAGACTCCAATTTGGGGTTTTGCCCTCTGGTTTCAAGACCTTTCCTGCCTCTGTACTGAGAAAAAAAAAAAAAAACCAACCAAAAAAAAAAACCCCAAAAAAAACCCCAAAAAAGTCTTAAAACATGGCCCTGAGGCAGCTGAGATCCACAGCCAGCCACAGTCCCAGCTCCCTCACACAGGGGTTAAACCTCCTGTTGCGTTGGCCACACTGTGTGAAGAATGGGATTAATTCTGGTGATTAATATACATTTGGAACAGGCTGTGGCATCCCAGGATTTGCATCACACCTTACCTGGGTGCTGAAGCACAACTTTGATTTTAGTTCACCTACAGACCCTCAGCTATCCTTGGGAGTTTTTGGGTTTCAGCAAAGTAAATTATTGCTGATACCTGAGTCAGCAAAGAGCCTTTGACAGCACTGGGTAAGAAAGTTCCTGCTAAATGAAAACCAAATTTTAACACCCGAACAAAACAAAATCCAGCTCATCACCCAAGACTGGCTTTGCTTTCCTAATCTGTGAATTTCCCTGGTAAACAGCATGTCTTGAGTTCAGCAGCTCCAACAAGGTTTTCTTGTGTTAAGATTTGTTTTCCAAGATTCCAAATTCCAAGTCTGACAACTTGCACTTCATTTTTTTTGTTGTTGGGGTTTTTGGTTGTTTTTTTTTTTTTTGTGTGTGTGTGTGTGTTTGTTTGTTTGTTTTGTTGGGGTTTTTTTGTTTTGTTTTTGGTTTTTTGGTTTTTTTTTGTTTTTTTTTACAGATGTTGACACCTCACTGCAGTGGAGTCTGTCTGTAGGGAAAGCTCGGGGTCACTGTTCCCAGCCAGCTGATGTTCCTCAGGCTCCTTAGATGTTTAATAAATACCCTGCTCCAAAACTTCTGCTGGGAGCTGTAAGAGCAGCTCCAAAGGATCAAAAGCTGTTTTGACCTCTCCTTTCTCCAGCTCCTCCTCATCCCAGGAGCTCTGTCTGGTTAAACAAAGAAACCCTCCCCACCTCTTCCCTCCAGCAGTTAGAAACAGGAGTGGCAGACTTTTTTTTTCTCAGAGATACATATTAAAAAGTCTTGTAATTAGTCTGCAGCAATTAATTCCTGTGATACGTCCCAATGTCTGGTTCAGATCTTTTCTCAGTGCCTGTGGTTTTGTTTTCCATATTTCATGGTATTTTTCTTGTCCAGTGTCTTGTTTTCTCAAACAAGTTTTACATTACTGTTTTGACTACTTTTTTTCCCCAAATATTAGATCATCAAACTCCTCTTCTTGCTTGCTGGTAATGAAAATAATCTCCAATAGTCTATTAATACAACATCAAATTTTAAATTATATTGTTATAGATGTCACAGGTGAAGGTTTTGCAACGTGTATAAAATTATGTTCATGGTTGTTCTGACACTACATGCATTTTATTTTTTAAAATCAAAAATAAAATCACTTTTATCTAAGTGTTCCTATTAGATATCCTGAGTGTGTGGAGTCTAAATCTGGATTTAATTTAGGTCTGGAATGTGCTTTTGGCTAACTTTTGGTGGCCCGGAGATCCCATGACCTGTCCTTGTGAGGATATGAAAATACTTCAGCGTCAGCAGGATTCTGATGGACTTTTAAATGGGATCTGGACAGCCCAGAGGCTCCACGGGCTCGGGATCTTTCCAGGAATCCAAGTTCAGGGTGTGTGGGTTCATCCCTGCCCTTCCCTGCCCACGCCCTGCCCGGGGCTGCTGCTTTGGCTGCACCTCTGCCTGTGTGCGGGAGAAATGTTCCTGCACCACTGCAGCTCAAACCCAGCTCCAGCACCTCAAATAAACCCCGCTGGGCCCTGGTGATTGTTCTCCTCCAGCAAACACGGCTTTTTCTGCCTTTTCTGGTGCCTCTTCTATGCTTGTGCATCTCCTGTCACAGCCAGGGAGGAGGAGAAAGGCCCTGGGCAGATTCCCCCGAGACACTCCGTGTTTCCGCTGCCCCTGTGCTCCTTTTTTTGGGTTCCACCACAAAGCTGCCACCCCCCGAGGCTCTTCCCGGGCTCAGGTTGATTTACTGTCCCTTTCCCTTTGCAATGCTCTCCAAGAGCTGCCCGAGGCCACCCCAGACCCCGGTGGGGATAAAACGCACTTTTGGAGGTGGCTGATGTTCAGGGCGGACAGCAGAAGGTCACAGCAGCACCTTCCCATGTCCCATGTCCTCTCCTCCTCTGGAACTCATTTCTGCAATTCCCGAGTTCTCCAGAGTGCCTTGGAGAAACCCTGGCTCGGCTCCTCAGCTGCCCGGCAGCCTGATTTGACAACAGTGCCAAAACCAGGCCAAGTTTTGGCAAGACTGGCTCCTCAATCGCTGCCAATGGCACGAAGGGGGCCCGGGAATGGCCGGGGCTGGGCTGGGCTGGACTGGGGAGAACAGGTGTGATCCTTCTCCAGCAGCGCCGTGTCCAGGATGCTGTGCCCCTGGAAATGGGAATATCCCGATATCCGGGAGGATGCTCAGGTATCCGAGGAGCTCTGCCCCGCAGGCGGAGGGGAGAGGAGCCCTGGTGCCCGCGGGCTCGGCTGGGCTCGGCTTTGCTCAGCTCCGGCGGCTCCTCCCAGCGGGTGAGTCACCCGGGAAGGGATCCCGTCCGGCCCCGCCGCCCGGCGTAAACAGGACAGTGCCCACGGCGGTCCCGGCACTGGGTGCGCAGGACGGGGATGTGCGCTGTGCCTGCAGCCGGGCACGGGCACTGGCAGCCGGCTCTCGTCACTCCTGCGTGTCTCAGCGCGGCTGGGGATGCCGAGCCAGATGCTTTCATTCCAAACGCACATTTCCGCTTTTAGAAAGTGTTTTGTTCTCGAGGGAGGGCTTTTTGTTGCTCTTTTCCTGTAGGTTTAGCTCAGTTCTGTTCCCCTGTGGTTGTCCTGCGGGTGGGAGGCAAAGCTTTAGGGTGGCACAGGAGCGGCGCTGTCCCCGCCCGGGCTCTGCTGTCGCTGCCGGGGCTCGAACCTGCGGTCCCCGGACCCGCGGCCCTCCTCCTCCTCCCCCGGGGGGCGTGGCCCGCGCGCTCCCTACCTGCGAGGATGTGACGTCAACGTAATTAGGGTAA
>VWZU01003030.1:154104-187326 GCA_013397095.1 Sterrhoptilus dennistouni | reverse complement strand
CCCTTGGCCCCCGCCCGCCGGGCTCTTCCTTTCCTGAGGGGAATCGCGGCCCCGCTCCGCTGGCGGAGGTGAAACCTTCTAGAACGCGTCCCAAGGGCGCGGGGAAAGGCTCCTGGCGCTGCCGCTCCTGTAACACCCGCCGGCAGAGGGGTTTTGTCCAGCCTTCAGCAGCGCCGGTGTCGGGCCGGCTGCGCGTTCCCCCGTGGGACCGGCAGGATTAATCGATTCCCCCCGTTAAGCTCTCCACCCTTTTCTGGGAGTGGGTGGATGGGAGTTTAACACCCGTTTCCACTGGCATTGGAGAATCCCTAAAGCCGCTTCATTCTATTTTGCTTGTGCGGCTGCTTCAGGATTGTCAGGAACAAGAAATCATGGTCATTTTTTTAATTACACCAAGAGGCTGATGAAGAGTTCCGGGACTTCTCCTGCAGGGTCATTTCTCTGATTGGTTTTTCTCTGGCTTTAGAACACAGAGTTGTTTGTAGAGTTTTCCTCACAGAGAGACCAACTGCAGTTTGGGGAACCCGAGTGAGTGAAACTCTGCAGGAGCTGATGCAGAGAGCCCTCAGATCCAAAACTCTGTAAAACTGGGCTGCAATATCCCTCCCCTGCCTTAATAATAAACTTTTTAAAGGCTCTTCTCCAGACTCGAAGGCCCTTTATTTGTATTTTCCTCTCTGTGAACTTGTGAGATTTCTGATAGGGAATGCGTTTTGCTTAAATTCTCTCCATCTCTTCTTACTGACCCACAGTTTCAATCTGGTTTTTGGGGCTCAGGCTATTTTTTGGGTTCAGTCACAAGAACTGCTTTGATTCACAAGAAATGGATTTGACCCCTTGGTAGAATTTGGACCTGCCTGTTGTACAATTTGCATTTTCCTGATGGAATGACTGGGCTGGAGCAGCTGCTGCTGAGTTCCCAGCACTGTGGGGAGCAGGGATGGATGTTTTGGTGCAGGATGCTGTTCCTGCTTAGGAACCCCTCTGGGGTGGGCTTGGCTTTTACACCCCCCCTGGAGCAGGAACAGGGCCAGAGCTGAGGTGATGAGCACGATGAGCACCCAGGGGTGCTGCTGAGATCTGACAGGCTGCTATAAAACAAGCCTGGGAACTAAAATGAGGTAGAAAATAATTGTACAGCTTAATTAAAAGCATTCACATCACAACCCATCAGTTTCTTATTTCCATAACTTTGATAACCTTCTCATCATCTCCATCCTGTAGGGGTTAACTGGTTTGTTTCCAGACACCTGGATGTTTTCTGTTGGAAAAAGGAGCTTTGGTTCAGTTCTCTTTGCTGTGGTTAAATGTTTCACATCGTGTCTGCAGCAGATTGTGTAACACAGGAGATGCTCTGGGTGCTCCTGTAGGTACAAGACAAGGTCAGCTTGGACTTCCCCACCTTCAGTTTCTCAGCTTTCAAAAATTGCTAACAGCTTGCATCTCAAAACGTTGCCTTATTAAGGGGGATTTATACAGGAAGACAACAAAAAGCGTGAGGGAAAATACCAAAGCTCTGCTTTAAGATTATAATTTTCTGTGTGATGAGTTAAATCGTTGTTTCTGTTTGAAGATTTGCCTGTTCAAACAGATTTTCCACACGCATAACGAGCATGGTTTAAAAAACCCCCAAAGTAGGGGATAAATAGATTAAAAAAAGAAAAAAAGTGTTTTTTAGCCAAATAACCTGAACTTACTCTCAGGGTTCTGAGTTGTAAATGCAGGGGATAATCCGTGTTACTGGGGAATGTGATCTAAAGTGAGCCACTTGCACGTTTCACATTTTAACATTCACATGGGTGTCTTATCTCGGCTCAGGATTTTTCTGTTCACAAGTAGAAGCCCTGGTCCGAGCAAAGCTGAAGAAATTTCAGTGTGTTGTGACTATTAGAGAAAGTTGTTGGTTGCAGCGTGCTTGCCATTATTCTCATTCACGTTTAAATAGGCTTTACTCTCTCCTGTCATAAAAAATAAATTAAATTTACCTATTTTGCAGCGAACTGTGGCTTTATCTTCCTTCCCTGTGTGGATTTCCTGATTGTCCTGATCAGCTTTGTTTGGATTTCCTCTTCAGTTTCACTCTCTGCCATTGAAATCAGCAGAGTCTGTTTGTTTATTTTTGGCATTTCTGGCTGTGAATTTGACTGGTTTTGGGGCTGTCTCTCCCCAGGTGGGAGCTGCCTTTGACCCAATTGACAACTCTGTTCAATTCATCTTGTTTGCCCTGCACTTGTGTTTATCTGCACTTCGGTCTTGATGGTTTCTCAAGTGCCTTGTTATTCACTAATTGCTTGTTCATCGTTGTAATTGATGGGCTTTGTTTGTTAAATCTGCTCTTCTCCCTCCAGCCCTTATCTCTGAGATTTCTCCAGATGGGAATTCAAGTGCCAGGATTTTCTGTCCAGCATGGAAAAGCTCAGGCTCTCTCTGCTTGGCAGGTGCAGATGTGTCCCAGCAGGTTGGAGGTTGATTTTGGTGTTCCTCAGGTGTTTGAGGATGTTCTGTCAGTCCCACTGTGATCCAGGCATTGTCCTGCCTGTGAATTCTCTTTGGGATTTCATGGAAATAATGGAAAGGCTCAGGCTGTCTCTCCTGGCAGGGTTTAGATGTGTCCCAGCAGGTTGGAGGTTGGTTTTGGTGTTCCTCAGATTTTGCAGAGGTTGTTCTGTCAGTCCCACTGTATCCAGGCATTGTCCTGCCCCTGATTTCTCTTTGGGATTTCACATCCCAGTTGTATCAAAATTCTTCTCCTTTTGTCCTGCCTGCTCTGGTGTCTGTTCTCATCACCCAGTTTTGTCCTTGTTTTTGGTGCCTGACTTGAGCTCAGCTCTGTCCTAGACCCAACCTAACTCTGGATGAGATCACTGCCCAAATCATCATCTTTATTTCTTTTTCCTTTCTCTCCCTTTTTTGCCCTCCCCTCCTTTTTAAAATCAAATGTAAAGTTCTTCTCTTCATCTCACATCTTTTCTGCCATCCCCCACTGTGAATATGAACTTAAATTAAATATTTATTAAATTATAATTAAATAATTGTGGGATTAAGTAATTGTCTCTGTCTGGGCTGAGTGAGTGGTGCTCTGCTGCCTCTTAACTGAATTTCAAACAAGCAACCTCAGGGTATTTTCCCTGCATGCTCCTCCTGATGCAGAAATCCTTGAAAACACTGAACTGTTCATTTTCTAAAGCTTTCACTTCTCTCTAGCCTTAAACAAAACAAAACAAAACAACCCATATCAGCGAGCATTTGTAAAGCTGAGAGTACTCTATGTGTTCCTGCATCTTGCAAAAATGTGAGGAGAGGGAGAAGACGGTGGAAGAAAAGGAAAAGGAAAAAGTGGAGGGGAGGGAAAAGAAAGTGGAAGAAAAGGAAAAGAAAGTGGAAGAGAGGGAAAAGAAAGTGCTGTTTCTTCCCACTAATGGGTATTTGTGCTCCAGCTGTTGCATAAACAAATTTCAGGTGGATCAGTGTTTGCCTCAGTCTTTCAGATACCTCTGCTTTCACTTTATCTTTCTTTCCTGTTTTCCAGGATGTTTCTTTGCTGCTGTGCAGGACAGGACAGGGCAGCCCTGAGTGGGAGCAATAGCTGATAAATCAGAGCACTTTGTAAGATATTAAACTAATATTTGGAATAACAGGAGATAAAAATATCTCGAATGCTTGTAAAAGTGCTTTTGGCTCGTGTCTCCTGAATGCAACAGTTCAGACTTTGTAACCAGTGAGATTTCCTTGGGAAATGTTTCCAGGGTGTTGCAATCAGATAAATCCTGTGTATCTTGTGTTTCACTCCTCATTTGTTTTTTCTTACCAAGCACTTGTAGAGAGGTTTTGGGGGGGACACATAAAAAATTCCAGGTTGGGTTCTGCTGCATAGACAGGTTTGTGTCACACTGAGAAGTGGCTGGGTTTGGTTAGGAGCCTCCTTATTAACAAGGGATTTTTTGTTTGTTTGTTTGTTTTGCTCTTTGTGTGTGTGTGATTTTTATCTATTTTTATCTATTTTTATCTATTTTTATCTATTTTTATCTATTTTTATCTATTTTTATCTATTTTTATCATCATTTTTTCCCATTTTAAAAATGTATTTCTTGGAAGGCTGGGCAATGTTTTTGGCCATTCCCTTCTGAAAGGTGACTCCCCCAGGGTGGCTGGGCTGTCCTCTCCAGGCAGCCCTGGCCCAGCTGCAGCATTTTCTGACCTTGCCCTGCTCAAATCTGGGTTTTCAACTTGGCCCTAAGAGAGGATCCCTCCTCTCACTCTCTCTTCATTTCTTTCCTGAACTGTACTCTGATTTGTTTAATTTAGAGATCAAGAGATATTTACCACTATTTGAAAACTAACCTGGCAGTGTGCAGCTCCTTGCAGGTAATTCTTGTTCTCTGTTTAAAAAGGGCCACAACATCTGGGCTTTCAGCCTGGGAATTGCAGTTTTTGAATGAGCACAGGGCTGTGATGTCAGGGGAGCACCTCAGCAGCTCTGCCATGCTCTGAACTTCAATAATACACAAAGCTGCAGAGCTCTAGTGAGGCCACTTTTAGTCAAGTTGTTTTTAAAGTGTCTAATTTCCTGAACTGAATGAAGACTTGGTTCCTGTTTCCTTCTCCCAGTGTGGGTTTCTGTCACCAGTTAATTCCCTTACTGGGAGCAGGGTCCACAAAGGGATTGGGCATCTGCTACTCCCATTATTTGAAAAAAAAATTATTAATATAATTATTTTTTAATAAGACATTTTTAAATCCTCTTTATCAAGAGTTGATTTTTTTTCCCCCTAAGGACTTGAGACCAAAAAAATTTGTATTATTGTCTTTGAAGTGTGGCATTGAATCCTGAGTTATCTCAGTCTTGGTGCTGCTGCGTCTCCTGATCAGACAAATCTAAATCATTTTTCCCACCTGAATTTTAACTCTCTTAGAGGAATTAGTGTGAGAGACTCAGTAAACTCCCAAGAAAATATGAAAGAAATTAAGCCAAGGTCCAAAGCATGAGAGTGGAATTGTGCTGAAGACTTTTCAGGGAACATCCTTTCCAAATCTCTGCTTTGGTTTGGGGGAGGATGTGACCAGGTGTGAAAGGAATAAATATTTAATGAAGACAAAACAGTAAAATAAGCTGAGATCTTGTTTTCTAAACCCCCTTGCCCACAGGTATTGTCTTTAAATTAGAGAGTTAATTGACTTTATAAGTTTAGTTCAAATATTCTTGAGCAAAAGCTGATTCTGGCAGAGAGAGAGAGAAACATGTTTTAATCCTTAATACACTTGGTTATTTCAGATTTGTCTCTTCTTGCACAGCTCTATGGAAATCTTACTGGATTTCATTCTTTAAACTTAAAAATATAACCTCTAAGCTTAAAAATACAATTCTTTAAACTCACAGATGCTTTACAATCCTTTTTCTTGCGCTTTAAAGTCTTTGGTTAGTTTAAAACCTGACTTCTTTAGGCAGAGGGAGTGAGGATAGTGAGGTTTATTGTTTCAGTGCAGAGTGAAGGAAATTGCTCCCCAAACATGTGCTTGTTGTTAAATCCATGTACAGGCTAGACATGTGTTTGAGATTTCTGCAGTTGCCACTACCTTTAGTTATTTATTTATTTTTTTAAAAGATCATACTGTAAAGTAAATGGTTCTTAGGAGAGAAGCTTTTGCTAAGTTTTTTGTGGAAAAATCTCAACAAAATTTTGTTGTTCTGGGTTTTTTTCTCTTTCTCTTTTTTTTTTTTTTTAACAGTTCTGCTTGTGCTGTTGCCTTTTTGTTTGAAAACACATATATTGTAGTAAAAACATCTTGACAACATGTTATTCTCTTCCTTCCTTTTTTTTTCCCATCCATATTTTTGGAATTTCATACTGAAACATCTCCTTTTTTAGTTTTGGAGCCATTCCTGTGAAGCTTTGAGGAGCTGCAGTGCAGTCATTGGTTTTATGGGAGTGCTGGAAAAGGCTTCTTTAATGTGCTGGGAGTTAATTTTTCATGGGTGGGAATGGTGTGTTGTAAGGGGCAAAATCCAGGAAAAAGCAGCTACTGAGGTGTGATGATGACTGAAAAAATACAATTCTGTGTGTGGTTGTACACACACACAGAGTTCAACTATGTGTTTATGAATAATAAAAAAATCTTAATAAGATGATAAAATTTGGATAATTCAACTCTGGGCAGGGGAGAGGGTGTGGAGGTGGAGTTTTTGGAATCCTGGGGATCTGAAGCAATCCATGCCCATGCACTGTAGGGATGGTATCTATTGGATATCTATTTGGTATCTTTGATATTTCTGTTTATTAGGCACTACACCAGGTAGTAAGTGACCCTGTTACACTGTGTGGGAGCAGAGTAACAGCTCCAGCCCGTGGGGAATTTTGTATTCTGCTTTATTTGGGTGGGAAAGGCCAATCCCAGCATTTCCTTTTGCAGCAGTAACACTTTTAACCACTCCTGTGCTGCCGTAACAGGAAAAGAACTGCACAAAATCAGATTTTTGGATTCTTTTTCTCACTCCTGCTGTAAAACCTGGTGTGTGTGTGCTCTGAGTGTTGAATTTACTCTCTGAAGCTTTCCCTGTGCATTTTGCAGGATCCAGAGAGGAATGGAGACTCCCTTGGATGTTCTGTCAAGAGCAGCATCCCTGGTCCATGCTGATGATGAGAAACGTGAGTTCCCTGCCTGCCTGGCTCTGGCTGCTCTGTGTTTGCTCTCTGGGTCAGCCTGGGGGCTGCTTTCATCCACACTGGAATTTTACTGAGTCCAGGATGTGTAAAAAACTCTCTTCAGGGTAATTTAGGTGTGTAGGGAACCCTTCAGAGGTTGTTTCCCGATTGGATTCAAACTGGATCGTTGGTAGTTTGATTTTTGGAGGATTGTGAAGTTTTTCCCAGCATTGGTTGGGTTATGTGGGGTTGGTTTGTTTTCCCTTTTTTCTGGAGATTCACCAGCTCCAGAGGAATGGGGAACAGGACATTTGCAGAGATGTGAAAGAGCAGTTCCATCTCACAATCCTTGTTTGTTTTCTGTTCACAACTTCCCCCCATTCTGAGTAGAAGTGGGAGGAGCTGCAGTGTCAGGACAAGAAATATTCTGTGGCAAAATATTACTGAAACCAAGGGTAGATTTCCAGTAGAACACAATCTTATCATGAAATATTTAGTATTCTATTTTCACTTGTAGGTGGAAAATAGCAAATCTTGGGACAAAGAAATAAATGGGAAAGGTCTTGGATTCTGAATTAAGGGAGATTTCAGTCTTGCTGCTCATCCTTGGAACTTTTGCTGCAGGGCTGGAAGGGAATCCAGTTGGTTCAATAAGGGCATCCTGGGGATGTTTAGGGATCTTTTGACATCTAAAACGTGTTTGTGTCCTTGAAAATCCCTTGTTTTGGAGAGTGTTGGGTTCTGTTCCTTTACCTGGGAGTCATTACAAAGACTGACAAATAATAGAAATATGAATTTATTTTAAAATGTATTGAATTCATGTGAAGGTGCCTCTCTTTTCCCCCTTGCATTGTTAGCAGGCAAAAAGTTGTGGTGGAGCTGCTGTCAAACCAAGGCCAGGTTGAGAACTCAGAAAACTCCCAGATAATTTCGGTTACATCTCATTTAAGAGCACACAGCTGGGTGGGCACCACTGGGCTGCAGAGATTTCAACTGATAAAAACTCTCAGCTTGGTTGTTATCACTAATAATGAGCTCTTAATTTGCCTTTCTCTGCCAGCAAAAGGGAATTACAGGGTTATAAATAGTCAGAGGCTCATGCTGCCAGTTATTTGGGTAATATTTTTGCTTTTGCTATTCATGGGAAGAGCTTCAGGTGGGTTAACTCGTGTTAGAATAATATTTTCAATTCTGCCAAGGTGCAGTGCCACTTCACAGGTCAGATTGTTACCTGCATGGTCAGTAATGAATGTGTTTTCTGAGCAGTGTGTGCACTTTGGGTCTCAACTCAGGAGAAAAATGGTATTTTGGATTTCTGACTAGCAAAATGGTATTTTGGATTTCAAACTGCTTTTGCCAGTTGCTTCTGTCCATAAAATCACCTTTTAAGATGAATGCAGCTTTTCTTCTTTTGGCTCCTTTGCTGTGTGTACATTTTTGAAAATGATTGGCATTGAATATTGAATGAAATAATTGGTTTAATGTAAATCTGCTTTGTAATGGATGTTGGTGTTGCTGTTCTTGCCCGTTTGCTGCTCGATAAATACCAAGTTTTCAGTGGTGCCACTGCAGAGGGATATTTGGTGGATTTGCCCCAATTATTGACTATTTCTGGTAAAATGAACAGCAGTGGAACTGCTTGGGAAATAATTTCAACCATGATTTTGGCCTGAGGGGAAGGGGGGATTTCTTTTGGCTACGTTGAGAAAAGTATATTTTGAACTTATATTCTCAGTTTTCTTGAGTTTAAATGCATTCTTTTTGGTGAACTATTGCCTGAGACTATAGCTTGATTCTGAGCTCCACAGGGCAGGAATGTTGGATTTTAGAGGATCCAGAGGAAGTTTGATTCAGTGCAAGCTGCATGTGAGGGAGCTGATGTGGCTCTGGTTCTAATTTACATTCCTTTAGTCTTACCACTTAGACTTAATTAGATTTATGCCACTCTGCAGCTTCTTGTGCTGCCTGCAGCCTGCCCTGCTGCTGTAGCACAGCCCAGAGTGCTGCAGGAGCTGCTCAGAGCAGAGAAACGAGCTTGTCTCAGCTTTTGGAACTCATTCTGGGTAAAAACAAAGTTAATTTGGAAGTTAGTTTTAATCCTGAATTTAGCCGTTACCCCTGAGCTTTCAGTGAGGTTCTAGCAGTGGTGCTGTCTGCATTTCTGTATCCCCACTCTGTCTAAATCAGAATTCTGCAGTGCTTCCAATATTCCAGTCATGACCAGGAGTGCAGCAATATTACCAGTATTTATATATTGGTAATTTATTAATAATGTGTATTATTATAAAAATTAATGTTCAATATCTATGAATTTAATGGTTTGAAATGTGAAGGATCCTGCACTCACTGCAGGGCCAAGTAATGCTGGGGTGTCTTAGTGTGTGAGTACAAATCATGAACTGCTTAAACCAAATACTTTTCAACTGTTAAGAGTTGAAGAAATGAATTTAAACTTAAAGAAACTTAAAGAAAATGAGTTTAACCTAAATGAGTTTAACCTCAGCCAGCAACCAGGTGCCACACAGCTCCTCACCTGCACGTCCCCAGCCCTGCTGGGATGGGGAGAAGAACCAGAGAAAAGGGTAAAACCTGTGAAAATGAAGAAAATAAAAAAAGAAGAACTCTTAAATAATTGAAATAAGATGTTATAATTATCATAATGGAAAGCAAAAAGGCAAAGAGGGAGGAATAAAGGCCAGGACAGAGGCAGGGAGTGACAGTGGCCCCCAGGTGATCCCCCAGTTTCCATCCTGGATGTTCCTTGGGCAGTGCTGAGTTAACCCTGGGTGCTGCCTTCAGTCCCATCCCTGGTTTAACTCAGGAAATATAAACTGGTTTTCAACAGCTCCCAGCTGAAATCATCCTGCACTTGTTAGCAATGAACATTTATGAAGCACATTTGTTTTAACTGCTGTGTCACGGGGAAAGATTAATGATGGAGCAGGAATTGGCTACTGCACTTTGGGATTTTAACTCTTACATGGAGGTGGGAGCAGTTATTTAGGGCTTGTTGTATTTAAAAAATCCAAAGGAGGCTGAACAAAAGAAGACAGGCAATGATGTCACTGTGAGGCAGACCTGTTAAAGGCTGGTCACTAATTTCTGACTTGTCAGTAGTGGAGGAAAGACCATTAAAAGATCTGTTTTCCCTGATGAGGAGCTGTAGGTAATGTACAACTATTTCATCTGTGAATGGCACCTGGAAGGGCTTGCTGGGTTCTTTCCAATCCCAGAAATGGGATTTAGAAGCAGTAACCATCCATCCCTGTGATGTGCATCTCTACTGGATTTTTATTGTTATCACAGCCTTAAACCTGACAGAACGTGGGTTATTGAGAATTTGAATTTTGCAGTTTCCAATGAGATGTTTGACACTGGTTACTCTCCTTTCCCTGCACTGTTCTTCCTGGGCTTGTTGTGATTTCTCATCTGCTCAGGGCTTAGTTTGGCTGCTTTTGGAAGAGCCCAGGATAAGCTGGGAGGGTTTAAGCAAATATTCAAGCAGTGAGGAGGATTATAATTTTGTATTTATCTGGTATAAGGGGTTTGGGAACTGGTCTTTCACTTACAAACAGGGTTTTAAAAGCATAATCCTGAGAATAATTGAGAGAACAGTGAAGGAAAGCGCTAATTGCAGATTTTATTGTAAGCACTTTGAACTCAGTCTGTGTGGATTTATAGGAACACTTCTACACTTCCCTCCAATTTGGAAACCCAATTTAAAAATATGGGGAATAATAAGAAAAACTATGTTTATTCTCACTCTCTCAGGGTAATACAGTGAAAAACCTGCTGTGGGCAAGCAGGAGAAAGATAGATACACTTCCAGAAGGAAATGAAAGGTTTGAGAACAGCTCCTAAATGGCACCACCAAGTCCTGGGTAAAACTTTGTATTTTAATGCCTTGGACCAAATCAATACCTGTTGAGTTTTGAGGGATGTTTTACAAAACTGATAGAGGTCTACATTAAACAAAAATTGTCTTTGCTGAATCCGTGCTCGTAGCACATGTGCCATCAGCCCATGTGTGCAGGGAAGGCTCAAGTGCCTGTGAGCACTGAGATTGTTTGGCAACAGTTGCTTTTATGTGGTTTACTTTAATCCACTTCAAATAATTAAGCCAGACCATTACAGTTGATATTTCTAGTACAGAGGAATTGTTGTGCTTTAAGAATCCCTGCCCTAATCCTCTGTAATAAAACCCTCGTGTAGAGACAAGAGCCACCAAGCAGATTGTGCTGCTCCTCACTGGTAGTAGGAGTTCATTTTGTGCTGGCTGCCACCCCCTCATGAATAAATGAATAAATATGCAATGATTATTTGTTTTGGATAGCTGATCCCAAAAAAAAAAAAAAGTCCTGCTTCAAGGCTGGAGTTGAGGAGAATTTATTATTTTTTAGCACTGTTGAAGATGGTGACTCTCTGTAAGCTTATTGTTTTAAATTAAAAAAAAAAAAAGTATTTTTAGCAGAATTAGACTTGAGTGTTGATACTTGTGTTGAAGATATTAGTGATGAAACATTTCCAGCATCACCAGCACTGTCCCACCCACGCTGCTGCTGTTTGTTGTGTAAATTTATCGCAAATTATGGGCAGGGAGCCTGAGGCAGGATTTAAAATCAATGTTTGCAGGACTTTAAAGAGCTTCCATCCTACTGGGGAAACAGTTCCCTCAGCACTGGAAACACCCCAGATCCTTGAAGGTGTCCTGGATGACTAAAAGTGAGGAATTGGGTGGGATTTGATCTGTGAATGAAGTTGGTACAAAGGAAGTCTCAAGGATCGTTTACAGTTTGGTTTTTGGAGGATTGTGGAGTTTTTCCCAGCATTGGTTGGGTTATGTGGGGTTGGTTTGTTTTCCCTTTTTTCTGGAGATTCACCAGCTCCAGAGGAATGGGGAACAGGACATTTGCAGAGATGTGAAAGAGCAGTTCCATCTCACAATCCTTGTTTGTTTTCTGTTCACAACTTCCCCCCATTCTGAGTAGAAGTGGGAGGAGCTGCAGTGTCAGGACAAGAAATATTCTGTGGCAAAATATTACTGAAACCAAGGGTAGATTTCCAGTAGAACACAATCTTATCACCAGACTCGCCCTTTGTATTTTATTTTTGCACCTGTAGGTGGAAAATAGCAAATCTTGGGACAAAGAAATAAATGGGAAAGGTCTTGGATTCTGAATGAAGGGGATTTCAGTCTTGCTGCTCATCCTTGGAACTTCTGCTGCAGAGCTGGAAGGGAATCCAGTTTCCTTAAAAACCTAAAATTAAACCTAAAATTAGGTTTAATAAGGGCATCCTGGGGATGTTTAGGGATCTTTTGACATCTAAAATGTGTTTGTGTCCTTGAAAATCCCTTGTTTTGGAGAGTGTTGGGTTCTGTTCCTTTACCTGGGAGTCATTACAAAGACTGAGGAAATCCCTGTCTGGATTTTTCCCAATTTAGCCTAAATAAGATTTGACTTTTTAAATATATTTTACATTTTTTATAATGAAAAGGTTGTAGATGATGCTTCCACTAAAAAAATCTTCCTTCCTGTGACATCCAGGGCTCCTCCAGTGCTGAAGTTTTTCGTTTTCTAGGACAATGCTTGGTGCAATCCTCCTCGGTTGAGGGCAACACAAACCACTTGAATTCAGATTTTTATTTTGCATTTTGTCTATAATTTAACAGTATTTTGTATGTGTGGGTTTTTTTCTGAGTGCTTTCAGAGTTTGGGGGTTTTTAATCAGGGTGTGTCAGCTCCTGGGCATCTCTTATTAACCAGCCCAGCACAAATTCTCATTTAGAGCTTGGCAGCTTCTGCAGGACTTTGGTCCAGGGGAGGGTGAGAAGTTCTCCAGGATAATTTCTGATGTGAACATAGATGGACTCACCACATGGACTTTTGTTTCTTCTTTTATGGCAAATTAAAATATTGATTTGGTTGTCTTTTTGCCAGTTTGGTTCAGAAAAGAGGTAGATATTTTATATAGACAAAAAAGTTGGGTCTGAAAAATTAGAGGTGTGATTAGACTCACTTTAATAGCCTGGATTCTTTAATTGTGGGAATTACCATGTAGTTAAGTAATGGAGTAGTTTTTAATAGTTTAGTTTTTTATGATTTAGCAACTGTGCTTGTGCTCAGAGCTTATCTGTGCTGTCCAGCAAAAGAGAAACTGAAATCTCCTGGAGGAAAAGCTCAGATTTCTAAGGAACAGCTCAGCAAAAATCTACATTTGCAATCCCTTAAGAGCAGTGAGAGGTGTTAAAAGTACATTTATCAGCTTGTCATGTAAGTACCGTTTGATCAATGGTGGAGGGAGTCCTGGTAGGTTTGGAGTGGAATTTGTCACATAAATCATCTTTCTTTATTTTTAAATGGAAGGGGAAAAGTATGGAAATGTGATGTTTCAGCATTATAGTAATAATGTGATGGAAAAACAGAAATGGTTCAGTCCTTGAGATGCAGCCTGAATCATCTGATGTGTGTGAACACCAAAAGCTCCAAATAATAAAACTCTGAGTAATAACATGGAGAGCGTTCTGCTTTCACATTGATGAGCCCCACAGAAAACAGGAATATCTTCTGTTTTAATTATCACTAAAGCTGGTCTTTAGTCAAATATCTGAATAGCTGAACTCCTGACCCTTCTGCTTTTTGTCTTTGCTAAACCTTTATCTGTTTTTCTCACTCGGGGTCTCACAGGGTAACTTCCTGTGAGTGCTCTCAGGGCCATCCCATTAATTTTAGGATTTTCTTGGAAGTCCCAGGTTAGGAGGTAGGACAGCTTGCTTGCTTGGCTTGTTTCGTTTGGAAAAAAACCAAGGAATTATTCTCACCCCCAGAAAGTTTCACTTTTTTTTTTTTTATACTTTTTTTTTCCTTCCCTCTGAGTTTATTGTAGCAAGAAAACAAAAGGATGTTTTCAACCTGTTAAATAGGCTGGAAAATGGGACAATTGTGTGCCTGGCGCCTCGATGCGTTTTAGGAGCAGGGGAACCCCATTAGCAGAGCCAGGGGAGGGATGGGAATTCCTGCAGGAACAAAAGGGGCCTGAGTGTTTCTTGGGAATTAACTTTTTTTTTTAAAATAAGTTCAGCTGCAGTTTGTAAACACCGTCAGAGCATCCTTCAGACAGCTCCAGATGTTCCTGCCCAGTGGCAGCAACACAATTGGGGCTTTTCTGCCCTTCCCAGATCATTTGGGATAAAACATAAAATATCCAATACAGTTTGCTGGAATTTCATCCCTCTCAATGTTGTCTGGCGAAGCGGAGGGGGAGGGATCTCCTTGCTGGGATGGAATTTGCCATCAGATCCCAGCAATCCCAGCTGGCACATCCCATATGGGACTTGGTGCACAAGCTCCTCAAATGATTTGTCATTTCTCAAACGCTGGCCTTGGTATTTATTTATCCCCCCGAAAAAATCCCTGCTCAGTTTTACCTGAACTCCTATTTGTTACAGCTTGAATTCCCCCAAACAACGCAGGGAAGTCATTCCCTGATTGGGTTTTGTCTGTGGGGATGGAAACCTGGCACACGTTATTTGGCGAGTTTCATTTGGGTTTAGAGAGGAAAAAAAAAAAGTTTTTTGTTTATTACAAGTACTGCAGGCTGGGTAGGAAAATGCAGGATGTCCTTTAGGAGCACAGGGAACATTCCTGGAAATGGCACTGCCACACCTGGAGAGGCACAACTGGTGAGGGGACAGGAAGTATTTCAGCTGCACTTGGGATTTGGCACATTTACCACTTTCTCTACCTTTTTTTAATGTACTTTTGAAAAACAAAGTTTGGGTTTTTTTGGTAAAATTGGAAAAGTTGAATAAAAAGACAGTAGGAGACAGAAAGAAAGTAAAGAGATGAAGTTAAATGGCTGGGTGTTTGGCATTTAGCTAATAGTACACTTATTATTTTTTTATTTCACCACTGTTGTATATTCACAGACTATTATGTATATTCATACTTTTCATAAACTAGCTTATATATTTTAGGAGCTATTCTGTATGGTCTTTTCTCGGGTTTGTTTTGTTAGAGTATATGTGATTTTTTTGGCTGTGGTTTTGGTCCTTTTTTATTATTACTTGAGTTTGGGCTTTGGTCTGTACTTTCTACAGATGGGAGGTGCTGATAATTAACATTTTAGCAGTAGGGTCTTTATCATATATTTACTGGATGTTATTTTAACTAAGCAGACAGTTCAATTACAAGCACTACTATATATTAGCTACTTTACTGCTATTTTAAAGTTTTGTTAATAGCAGAAATAAAAGCTGGATTTATACAGCAAAGTTACTCTAACACTATATGTACAGCATTTATCTTAATACTGCAAAAAGCCAATAATTTAATATGTATTTATAACAGATTTGGTATATTTACCACTTTCTCTACCTTTTTTATATACTTGTTTCTGTGGGTATTTATTTCAGCACTTTATCAAGTGTCTGGAGTAGAGCACTCAGCAGTTTCCCTGTTGCCTTTAACACCATGTCTTAAACCAGGCTCAGCATTATAAACCAAATTCTTCCAGCAGCAGTTAAAATTGCCTTTAAATTAAAAGTTAAAATTGAGGTGGTCCTATGCAACCTTCACTCCCTGTTTACTCCCACAGCCTTCAGTGAAATGATCATAGGCATTTTACAGTTCTGCTGTACAAAGCAGCGTTGCAAGTTCTTAGTTAATGAGCATCTGTTTGGAATTTTCTCTTTTCCCTGGCTGGGAACCCAGACTTTATTTATGGTGTGCAATTCAAATTGTGACCTGGAGGAGGAGGGATGTGAACGTGGATTTTTCAGTGCAAGGTGAG
Source organism: Sterrhoptilus dennistouni (assembly GCA_013397095.1). Classification (NCBI taxonomy): domain Eukaryota; kingdom Metazoa; phylum Chordata; class Aves; order Passeriformes; family Zosteropidae; genus Sterrhoptilus; species Sterrhoptilus dennistouni. Next base: position 171,895 of record VWZU01003030.1, on the reverse strand, counting down.
TGTCCTGCTGGAGCGGCTTGTGAAACAGAGAGGATACAGTCAATTAACAGACTCTTTACCAACTTCTGCTTTTTGTTCTGTTGTTCAAGAACAAAAAAAAAAAAAAAGCAGTGCTTTGCTTCAGAAGCCTGAAGAAAAGCTTATTTTTTTCCTCCAAGAAGCAAACACTAAAATTAATTGCTTTATTTTTTATTTTTTTTCCCCCTCTTTTGCTGCTGACTCAAAAAATCAATTCCCTGTGAAAGCAGAATTGTGGCTGCAAATCTGCAGGGCAGCCATAAACAATGTCACTGCAGAAAATTCTGTCATCCATAAGCCTAAAAGGAGAAATGCTGCTTATTTAGCAAATTGAAGAGTGATTTATTACTCTCCTCTGATTTTTTTTACCCTTTCTGTTCTGACTTTAAGCTTAATTCATTGAAAGGTGCCTCAAAACACTTCCAGTATTTTTGTGCATCCCCTGCCAATAGTTTTGTGCTGGGTGATAATAATTTCCTAGCAGTGGAATAAATTTGCTTTAGGTGCACATTTATTGCTTTGTAAGGCAGAGAAAGTCCAAACAGTTGGGCAGAAATTGGGCAAATAAACACACCCAAAATCCCTTTGTGTGTTTTCTTGATTCAGAGGGAACAATTCTACTACAAGCCCTGGGATTTTTTTCTGGAATGATGCCAAGAGCAGTAAGTGCTTTTATTTTCTGGGTCTGTTTTGTTTGTGTGAAAACATCCGTGTGTTACAACTGGAACTTCATGACTGGAAATCTCCTGCCTTTATTTGCTTTTTGGGGCTGGATGGACGTGGCTCCTGACAGAATTCTGAGTGCCCAGTTCATCCACAGCCCCATCTGTCCCTCTTCCCAATTTCTGCATCTCCATGCACCTCCTGCTTAGCCTGGAATAAAATTTGATTTTATAAACATGAAAAACTGGTTCTTCCCATTTGAACTTGCCTCCAAAATATGAGGTCTGTTAAGGACCTCTGTCAGTTGTTTTTATCGTTAGATTTCCCTCATCAGCAGACAATATAATGCTTTTCTAACAGTGCTCTGGAATTCCAGTGTATTCAAGTTGGGCAGCGTTGAAATCTGTGATCTTACTGTTCAAGGATCTGTCTTTGGGAGAATTTATGGATATATTTTTATTTGTGGCTATATTTTTTTCAGGGTTTTTTTGGGTTTTTTCCCCAGATTTTTTTTCTGCAAGTTTTTGCAGGAAATTTTTTTTTGCAGGAAATTTTTTTTTGCAGGAAATTTTTTTTTGCAGGAAATTTTTTTTTGCAGGAAATGTATATTTTTTTCAGGATTTATTTTTTCCAGGACATATTTATTGCAGAATGCTGGTACTTACCATAATTACATTATTTTATGCTACATACGTGCCTACTCAAATTATTCTTTTATTGTAAAATGATGAACTCCACTTTTGCAAGTGTATTTGAATACTTACTTAGCTTTACATACATCAACACTGATAGTAGTCCTTAACAGAATTATCAATCAATAATTATTCATATTTTGAATAAAGTAGGTGCAGAGCTTATTAAGAATGTCATTTGTCAGTGTTAGAGTATGAGGGAAAATAATGGGCTTTGCACTGTTTTCTTCTGTGGAAAGGAAGAAAAACTTGGAAAAATTAAAAACAAAAAAAAGGAGATTTTTGATTATTGCAATTTTTAGAATGATATTTACTGATCTCAGTGGAGAGCTCTGGGCTGTGTGACTGTTCCTGATGAGCCTCAGTGAGCTCCTGCCAAAATCCCTGCCTCAAGTTTTATTTCTTATGAAATTTTATGTCACCAAGAAAATCCACCTCTGGTGAGCTGTATCCCATCTCAACACTCCTTTTTCCCCTCTGTGTACATGTAGAATGCGAATTTTTCAGGTCTAACCCACCCCTCCCAGCCTGGCAGTGAGGCCGTTCCCGCTGCAGTCACCGCTCTCAGACCATCCTCAGTTACTGACAGGCACTGACTGATTGATTTTTATACCCCACTTTGTGCTCAGGTTCTCCCCATCCTGAGCAAACACCGAACCCTCAGAGCTCTGTCAGCCTCAGAAGTTTTGGCCAAATGTGCTGAAGCTTCTCTGCAGCCAGACCAGCTCCAGAGACGACCATCACACACACAATATCCCAACACCACCGATCCTTCTCATGACTCCCAGCAGATGTTTCTTGACTTTAAAGGTCACTGTAACTCTGTGGCCAGGCTGGCTCCTGGCTCCCCAGAGTGTGCCAGCAGAGCTCAGGGCTGGAGTGTGGGTTCCTGACATCAGGAATGAGGTTTCATGGATTTCTCATTCGCTTCTGTCCTTATCCAACCAAATCTCACCAGACCCACTTGGGTAACGATGGGCAGAGTGTGATTTAAAATGGTAATTCCATGTCAGAACAGAGATTGTGAGAAATTAGGACTTGGTGGGGTTCTCAATGGCTTTAAGACAATCTCTGGAGTTCTACAGGCTTTGATTTTTGCAATTTAAAAAAAATTTTTTTGCATTTTAAAGGTAAATTTAACCTTCAAGATTAGATTTATCCTTCTATAGGCAGAGCAGAGGCAACCTGGCAAACCCTTGTGACAAGTGCAGTCTCATGTTGTAATAAAAACTTGACTGTTGTTACCTGCCTGCACCCTGATGGAGTTCATGCCACTTTCTGCTCTCTTCATACTCACATATTAATTAGGAATGGGAGGAAGGCTGACAACAGAAAAATGTAGATTTATTTTTTTTACCAATGCTGGTGGCTTGTGGCTGTTCCATTCCACCAGGGTCCCTTTCATAAAGCTTCTTCCCTGGCTGGTGGCTTTTTAAATCCACTGTTCCCACTGGGCTCTTTTTTTGTGGTCGTCTCTTGAGATTTGCCTGCAGGTGTCTGTGTGATCATCTGGCAGCNTCTCATGTTGTAATAAAAACTTGACTGTTGTTACCTGCCTGCACCCTGATGGAGTTCATGCCACTTTCTGCTCTCTTCATACTCACATATTAATTAGGAATGGGAGGAAGGCTGACAACAGAAAAATGTAGATTTATTTTTTTTACCAATGCTGGTGGCTTGTGGCTGTTCCATTCCACCAGGGTCCCTTTCATAAAGCTTCTTCCCTGGCTGGTGGCTTTTTAAATCCACTGTTCCCACTGGGCTCTTTTTTTGTGGTCGTCTCTTGAGATTTGCCTGCAGGTGTCTGTGTGATCATCTGGCAGCTCCATCCTAAATTTATTTTGCTTTTTCCCTCTCAGAACTAGGGCACAGTGGCATTAGGAGCTGTTCCACTGGCCCCAGTGCAATCCCATGAATGCCATTTCTACTCTCTTCATACTCAAATATTAGTTAGGAATGGGAGGGAGGCTGACAACAGAAAAATGTAGATGTCTTTTACCAGTGCTGGTGTGTGTTCCCTCCTGCCCAGCACTGCTCTGTTCCAACCTGTGCCCTTGTGCTCCCCTCACAATTTCAGTTATTGATACAGCAGGTTCTGGGAGCACTGCAGTCACTTCAATTAACTGGTGTAAAGTACTAAGGAGAGAGTTTTGTAAAGTACTTAAAGAAAGGGAAAGGAAGAACTTTGATTTATTTCTCAGATTGGATTCTGTCTTGGCTTTGGCTGGGACAGAGTTTTTTCCTTCTGTCATAACAGATTCCAAATATATTTGTACAAACTCCTTGTTTCCCTTTCCTCTTTGGATTCCTGCCTTCACTAAGTTGGAAAGGGATCAGAAATTTTTCCTCTTTAAATGGCTGAAACTGCACATTCATTGAAATAAGGGGAAAATATTTATGCAAATGATGTTACTTTGTGACTTCATTTGATTGCTAAAACACAGAGAAGATAAAGAATTTCTCTGGTAGCTGTAGAATAACTGATGTCTCCTTTGAGAAATAGAAGCTGTAAATGAAGATTTTGGTTTTTTAAGGTCTCTTTCACTTTACTCTCTGCATTCTCTGAGGTCTTATTTTTAATTTTCCTTCCACCTGCCATTATGAAGGCAATGGTCTGTGATTAATGGATTGGAGGCTGCAAATGAGTGTGCAACTTATTGGTGGAATTAAATTCCATGGGCCAGCTATTTAATTAAATCTTCCATGTGAATTGGACTCCTTGGTTTTGCATGGCCCTGAGGAAATCCACATAATGCCATTTGTCGAGTAACTGAGGTTATTTTGATTGCACTGAAATTGATTGTTATTAATGTAATTAAACATTTAAAATTCAATGCTTTTCAGCAATCGTTAATTTATTTTTTTAATGAGAATTTCTTCTGTGTTTTGTTGAAATAGTAAGAAATAATTGAGGGTGGAGAATTCCAAAAGTGAATGAAAGAAGAGGTGAAGGAAAAGGTGAAAATGGGATTGAAGGAAGGACAAGGCTGTCCTGTGGTAGAAAATAATTAGCACAATTTCTTTGCCATGGTGTTTTAGCCCATTATTCTTACAGATATTTCAATATTATTAATAGATATATATTTAAATTTTATTAATATATATTCATTATCTATTTTTATATAAATATACAAAATACTATTAATATATATTTATTATATAAAATATTTAGATATCTAAATATTTTATAGGCTTTAATATCCAGGTGCTTCTGAAGTAAATGTGTGAGAAGGAAACTGGTGAAGCACAGGGAATTCCACAGGGAATGAAGCTGGAGGCTGAGGAGAAAGGAATTGACAACTTCAAAGTTCCTTTAAGAGCTGCAGCATCATTTCTTGAAGTCTGCTGTGATCATATTGTAGCCCATAACTGGTTTTTTCAGCCTCTGGGGTTTGGGTTTGTCACTGCACTGAGCAGGAGGTGTCAATGTGTTGTGATTTAAATCAGTGACAGCAGTTTGTGCTGTGCAGAGTTGGGGATAAAATAATAATATGAAGGATGAAATAACAGTGTGACAAATGCTGGTGTGTCACCAGCACATCCCCTCCCAGCTTGTTCCCGGTTTTAGGCTGTGTATGATCAATTTTACTCAGAAACGAAGGCAGGAAACCAACTTTGGGAAGTTTTCATGACACAGCAGCATCAGTTCAGCGAGTTCACTGATATGATTAACACACACTGGATCAGTAGAAACTATTTTAATTGATTCCAACCTTCAGAGCTTTTACTGCAGTTCACTCAGATCAGACCAAGAGTAATTTTTATAATTTGAATATTAGAGGAGATGAGATGTGTGAGTGTGTGAAGACAAGAATTTGATGTTTCTATTGGGATTTTTGTGTCATCACTGCCACCCTGCCCTGGGACCTGTTTGTCTGCACTGACTGAGCTGAGCTTCTCCTGAACAGCATTGCCCAACCCTGGCATCCAGAGGTGCAGGATTTATTTATTTTCTTTGTTATGCAATACAGCAAACCGACTTGTCTCTCTTTTTTATAGTATCTTGTGGGGTTTTTGTCTTGTTTTCTGTCAGAGCCGGGATTAAATGCTCAAGAGATGGATTTTGTGCTCAAACTCAGATGTTTATTAATTCTTATCTATGCGACAATCTCACAAGCTGTGAGTTCTGGCTGACAAAGTGAAAAATGGCTCTGTCTCTAACTCTCTACAAGGCCTTTTAAGCACAAACTGTCCAAGAAAGAAATAGTACTTGAATTATTATTACTTTTAACCCAGTAGCCAACCACCTGTGGCTTCAATGTGGATTTTTCTGCCTAATTACAAAATCCCACCCAGACCATGAAGGAGAAGGTGAAAAAGAAGGACTGCCTAGGCCCTAAAGCCTCCATCTTGCTTTATATATATATTACTGTATTCTAAACCCTCAAACTCTGAGTTTTCCCCCTGTGATATCACACACTTCTATCCAAACTCCACCCCCACAATCCCAGTGCTGTCACTCAATTTTGGGAGCCTTTTCCAGAGCCTCAGGTCAGTGCAGTGTTTGCCTGGGGGTCAGTGCCTGTCAGCACAGAGAGTCTGAAATCCTCAGTGCCCAGGGCTCCAACAGTTGTTTTTTTCTGTGAAACTTTGTGAGCTGTTGGGTATTTGATAACCTCTGGCAGTGCTGGGGTATCACTCCTGATGCTGAATCCTGATGTGGCTAATTGGTTTCTTTGGGATTGTCTTCACTGCTCAGACATTCCTGACACAAATTCGATCTTCTGGGAAGGCTAAATTGAGCAGGCTTTAAGCTGAGCTGGTTGGGAGTATAAAATACAGCCTAAATCAGCTCAACAGGAATGGTGGTGTTGGGATATTGTGTGTGTGATGGTCGTCTCTGGAGCTGGTCTGGCTGCAGAGAAGCTTCAGCACATTTGGCCAAAACTTCTGAGGCTGACAGAGCTCTGAGGGTTCGGTGTTTGCTCAGGATGGGGAGAACCTGAGCACAAAGTGGGGTATAAAATCAATCAGTCAGTGCCTGTCAGTAACTGAGGATGGTCTGAGAGCGGTGACTGCAGCGGGAACGGCCTCACTGCCAGGCTGGGAGGGGTGGGTTAGACCTGAAAAATTCATGTTCCACATGTACACAGAGGGGGAAAAAAAAAAGGAGGAGTGTTGAGACACAGCTCACCAGAGGTGGATTTTCTTGGTGACATAAAATTTCATAAGAAATAAAACTTGAGGCAGGGATTTACCAGGGGTGATGTGAGTGCTGCTCCACACTGTCAGCACAGCTGAGCTCCTGCTTTGTGCTCTCAGTGACAGGAATTTACTCGTGGCAAATCATCTGCAGACTGACAAAATATCAAGGACTTTAGTGCTTTGGAGCTGGGAGGAGTATTTGCTGAGGAAAATCAACAGGCACCTGGTTTGTGTTCTTTTGGTGTTCCCTGTGGAAATGATGTGTGCACAGGGAGAATCTGTTGGGATATCTGATATAACAGAGGGAGAGTTTCCCTTTGTAGCTGCATCCTGCTGCTGATAACTCTGTGAGGTGAACTTTGATCTTGGCATCATCTGCACTGCAGATTTTTTTCTTTTTTTACCGAAGCTGCTGCCTTGCCAATGGGCTCATTCCCATGAACAATAATTAATTTTAATTATTGTGAGGTTTGGGGATGTGGAGACCTTGTTCTTATATTTGATTTCTTACATTTGATCAGAGAAACTGTGTGAGGATGTCTTCCCGAGACCAAAGTCAGGCTGTGGGGTTTTTTTACCTGAAGTTAAGGAGCAGATTATGCTCCCTGAGATGTTTGAAGGGTCGCAAGAATTCAGGAATGTCCAAGATATGCAACTCAACCAGGTTTTCCCAAAGGGCAACATTTCAAACAGCCTTTCCTGGCCCAAATTCCCACCTGAAAAAGGCTGTGGAGGGACAGCAGGTGTGTTGAGTTTGGGGTGGGAGACAAATGATTCTTGCTGATGAGGGCAGGTTTTAATTAACCAAAAAGCTTTTTGAGGTGATAAATACCTTAGGATTTTCTGATCTGGTTTATGCTGGGCTTGCAGATCAGGATTTACAGGCAGGAACTGGCTCTTCTCTCTCATGCAGAGGGTAAAAAATGCTTCACTTTGCTGTGAGATCAAACCATCTTTGTGGGAAGAATCTGAATTTCTATCCAAAGGTAAGGAGAGGAATCTGCAGAGCCCTGGAAGATTATCCATCTATAGGTAAAATAGAGGCAACCTGGCAAACCCTTGTGACAAGTCTGATGTTGTAATAAAAACTTGAATATTGTTACCTGCCTGCACCCTGGTGTGTTCCCACTGGACTCTTTTTTTTTGCATGCATATGTCTGTGTGATCATCTGGCAGTTCCATCCTAAATTTATTTTGCTTTTTCCCTCTCAGAACTAGGGCACAGTGGCATTAGGAGCAGTTCCACTGACCTCAGTGCAATCCCATTAATGCCATTTCTGCTCTGTTCATACTCAAATATTAGGAATGGCGGGGCAAAGGCTGACAACAGAAAAATGGAGATTTTTTTTACCACTGCTGGTGGGTGTTCCATCACACCAGGGTCCCTTTCATAAAGCTTCTCCCCTGGCTGGTGGCTTTTTCAATCCCCTGTCAGTGCATGAACAGGTCAGACAGGTTCTGCCTGAAAGGAATAAGCAGCCCAGGAGTTTTTATTTGTAATTAGGAGAGTGGATGAAAGCAGGGCGTGGTCCTTGCACAGTCAGGATCTGACTGGCTTCTGTGCCTGCAGGGAAATCTCATCTTCCTGCCCGAATTTCTCCAGCTGCCACAGAGGTGGATCCTTGCCCCAGGAGAAAACTGTATATTGGTGTTTGCACTGCTCCTTGCAGACAGAAATTCTGCACAGGTATTTTTTCTGATCTGTCTGTGTTCAGTGTTAGAAAATTCACCTTTGAAAAGTAAAAATACTGATCCCGTGGCTTTGGTTTAGGTGCATTCTTCTCTTTATGTATAAAATAAAAATATATAACAATTTCTTCCATTGTGTTCTGGGTGTTTGAGTGTCTTCAGGGAAAGCTCAAGGCAGTGAATTTTGAATTTGTTCTGAGACAGGAGATCTCCACATGGCTGAGTGCATTTGCTGGATGGGACACCAAAGGAGAAAATGGATTTTGACAGTCTTTATCCATCTATGCTTTTTAAAAGTTGTTCTGCCCAACCCAAACAGTTTTGGCACTTCATGATCACCCTTCAAAAATGGTCACTTCAAGAGTTTTCATTCATTTCCAGTTCTGAACTTGTGGATTCACTTTAAGGCCTAATTTACATGATTTTTTAAAATATCTGTTAGATTTAAAAGCTGAAAACATAAATAAATTAATTGTGTGCAATATCTTCAGGTGCCCACGGGAGGAACAGGCCTTTAAGAAAAGCATCAGCATTGCAAAACTTGGCAATATTATGGAGTTGCAACATAAAGAATATGGAGGAAAAAAAGGAGCAATACTCTTTAAACCTTTCTGTATTTTAAAAATGATACATTACAACATTTATCCTGAAAACTGATTCCTAAGACACGTAATGGTAAAGAGTAGAGTGTCTCCAGCTTAGGATTTTGGGGCTTTTTGTTAAATTTAATTCATTAATAAATTAAAAATTATTATAGGAAAGTGTGTTAACTTTATTAAATTATTAATATTTTTATTCGATACAAAATTATATAAATGACAAATTGTTGGTATCAATGTTGTTAATTATGATTAAATTAAGTATTAATTTAATATATAAAACCATTATATGAATAATAATATAGAAATACTGCTATAGATATATTAATATAGAAATATCAATTTATATATTTAAATTAATGTTTTAAAATTATGATTAAAGTGCAGCAAAGCAGCTGAGCAGGGAGTGCAGGCCGCAGCAGTGTGTGAGTTTTGGAGCTCCAGGAGCAGCCACTCACGGCTGGCAGCCAGCCCTGCTCCAGCCCCATCACCAAACTCAATTTTAAGGTTGACACAAACTCAATTTCAAGGTGGCAAACTGGGAGTTTTGGATTTTAAGGTGGTAAACTGGGAGGTTTTGCCTTTGAGGCTGCTCTGGTGCTTTAATTCCTGCCTGAAAATCCTGTTGGTGCACACTGGGTGTCTTTTCCTCTCCGTTTGTGACCCTTCCAGCAGATGAACCCCCCACACCAGGGATGTGACTCCTCCTGGCCCAGCCCCAGCAATCATCTTCATGACACTCCAATTCCTCCAATTTCTGTGAGCAACAAGCCCAGAATTTTTTGGTAATAATCTGATTTACATAATTAGCACAGCTCACCACCTACAGCTGATTTTTTTTTTCCCCTTGCTTGGGAGCTGGAATTTATTTCTAGGGGAATTTTATCTCAGTGGGACCATTAGGACTTTTTCCTCTTTAGCCACCAGTCCTGTCACTTTATAATAATCCCTTCTTTACCCTTTTCCTCTGGAAGGAGGCAGATGAGAACTCCAGTACCCCCAGGAATATTTGTTTTTCCAGCTTTTTGGAAAGAAGGTGGAACATTCACTGTGTTAGAGAAGCAAACACGGAGTTAATGGATCTGAGAGCACCTGTAGCTCGAGAGAAAGGGAATAAAAAGTCAAGAAGGAAAGGATGGAGACAGGGAGAGATTAGGGGATGCTCTGGGAGTTTGATGTGTTACTTCATTTTTGGGATTCCAGCATCCCATGACTGAGGGTTTTTTGTGCTGTGTGTGCCTTGACCTGTCCTGTGGCTGCTCCAGAGGAAAACAGGGAATTTCAAAGCCAGAAAATAGGGAGTTTCAAACCCTGGAATCAGGGAATTTTAAAACCTCAAAAAGGGAATTTCAAAGCCTGAAAATAGGGAATTTTATAGCCTAGAAACAGAAAATTTTAAAGCCTGGAAACAAGGAATTTTAAAGGCTAGAAACTGAAAATTTTAAGGCCTGGAAATAAGGAATTTCAAAGCCTGGGTCATGAAGAATTAATCTTTGATTGGGAAATTGTGGTGAGACTCTGGGTAAGGTGGGATTGGTGGGAAAAGTTCTTTATTCAGGAAGAGAGGGATGGGTTTAGGCTGATTGGAGGACACATCTTGAGGGAGGTGCTGAGATTGTTGGAAGGGGAGAGAGGAGCTTGTAGGGGAGTGAAAGGGGATGTTAAGATGGAAAATATTTTAATATTTTAAACTATTTCAAGGCTGAGGAAATGTTGGGAATATTTGGAATATTTGTCACGTTTGGGAAACGCTGAATTTCAGGAAGTGAAGGAGTGGTGGGTGTGAGCCTTGGGGGGAAAAACCCTGATATGTCCTCATAAATCTGCACAGCCAGGGCTGGTTTTTTTGTGGTTAAAATTTGGTAGCTGTGATCGTTCCCTGGCAGCCTCTGGGTTAAAAACTGAGCAAGTGCTAAAACATGACAAATTTCAGGTTGTGGTCACTGCAATTTCCTGCAGCACCTCATGGGCTGCTGAGGACACACCAGAGGGGGATTTGGGTGATTTTTTGGTCAATGAAAAGCCAAAAATTTGGTTTAAAGCATGTTTTTAAAGGTGGTGAGTGATGCTTGTGTGATCCCTGAGAAAACCAGGGTGGAGCTGGCAGAGGGGAAGTGATGGGAAATGTAAATACACACTTTACTGCTTTGTCAGAAAGATGGAAGTTCACAACAAGTAAATGTCTTCTTTAATCCAGGAAGTGATGGGAAATATAAATATACATTTTACTGGTTTGTCAGAGAGCTGGAATAACAAATAAATGTCTTTTTTAATCCAAAAATGAAAAAAAACCCACAAAAAACCAACAAAAACAAAACAACCTTCTTTATCCCATTTCTTTTTTCCCCATTTCTTTTTTTTTTCCATCTCTTTTTTTCCATCTCTTTTTTTCCATCTCTTTTTTTCCCATCTCTTTTTAGAGTGAAAACAGCAAAAGCACAATAAAAAAAACTAATGTTGAGTCCACTGAAAAATAAGTTTTGGTGGGGAATTTTTAGCATTCTCAAAGTTTCATTTTTGGAAGGAAAGATGCCTCGTGTACCTGTAGAATTGGAAATGGTGACTTTGAGCCATTGGAAAAAGGGTTTCAGCTTCGTTCAGTGCCAGTCCTTGTCCTGCCTGGGGAGCAGCAATGGTGGGAGGTCGTGGTTTGGAACAGGGGGAGGGTTTCTGACTGATTTTGTGAAGTTTTTCACTATTGTTTCTCTATGTCTGAGGCCTCAATTTGTACTTCTGGACAATCAAGGACGTCCTTTGCAGGATTTAGTGGAATTAGGACAATTTATAACATTCCACTTGTGTCCTACGGGACCCTGCACACATCCATGTGTGTGAATAAATAATATATTAGATATTTACAGAATAAAACATGCTATTTTAAAATTAATACTTTCAATAATGCAAAGGTGTTGTTCTTTTTCTTGTTTTCTTTGGTTTTTTGGTATTTTTTCCTCTGTTGATCCAGAGGACCCCCCCACCCCCCCCAGCATCCTGAGCAAAGGTTTTTTGGGTGGCCGGGTTTTTGTGAGCACTAAAATTTGGGATAAGTGGAGGTGTGTTTAAGATTGGTTTTGTATTCTTTTTGGTTTTTTTTTGTTTTGTTTGGTTTGGTTTTGTTGGGTTTTTTTGTAAAATTTTTTTTGGGGGGGGGGAGGGGGGGGGTTTTTGGTTGGTTTGGTTGGTTTTTTGGTGTGGTAAAAATATTATTAAGATCAAATACTTTTGAAATAGAGAACAAGACCCTCCACTGGAAAAGAACAGTCTTAGAGCTTGAATGAAATCTCATTTTCATTTAATGGAGTGGGTTGCAAGTTGCATAATTGGGTTTTGCAATAAATACTCATTAATATTTTAATCTTAAAAATTTAGGGTAAGTAATTGCTGTGATGTGCAGAAGCCCAAATTATTTTGTTTCTTAAGGAAAGTTGTGATTGATTTTAGTGCCTGGGACAGCATTGAGAATGCTGGTTTTATCTCATTTCTGAGGTGATTTTAATTACTGGAATGTTCAACAATCAAGGTCGGCTCCACAGGTTTCCATTTGTTGACATCTAAGCTCAGTTAGGCCCTGTATATAAATATATATTTATATTTAAAAAAAGTGCATTTTATGTCTTGCCAAGTGAGCTATAAGGGGAAATGTTTTCAAAGACTTCAGCAATCTCAGAGCTCTCTGCTTTATTTCTAAACCCTGTAATTAGTGGCTTCTGGAAACTGGATTTGCTTCTTCCCAAAGCTGAGGGATACACAAAGTAATTTTGAAATCTAGCCTCTAAACACGGCCTGGCTCCTCATTTTCCTAAGTTAAAAGTGGTTTAGATGCCTGAGCATAGAGCTGACTTAAAATTGGCTTTTTTTTTTCTTTAGGAATCTCTCATTTAAAAAAAAAATCTTATTTTTTATCCTTTTATTTCTCATATTGGAAGAATATAAAGTAATTTTTTTGCCCTGCTAACAGTGTCAGGCCATGGCATTTGTTTGCATCTGGAGGCTCTGGTGGTGCGCGAGCCTCTTTGTAGTTCAAGTTGAATTATGTTTGTGATTATCATCAACCCTTCAGAAATTTAAATTAGTATGCAAATAACAGCTTAAGGGTTATCATGTTTTTAATTAGCACATAACAATTTTTTCCACCCAGATAAACTAGATTTATCTGTTGTGTTTTTGAAGTGTTCTAAGAAAAAAAAAAGAGAAAAAACACACCAGCAAACTGAGAGCTGCAAGATCCCAGGGAGAAATGGAAAATATTCTTGATAAACCAGAGGCCTCACCCAGCACCTCTGTGCCTATTTTATACATTCACTCAGAATTAAATGTGATTTTTGCCAAAAAAACCCCAGAAAACCTTACAAGGGGAAGCTCTGTCTGTGCCCTGCCTTGGATTCTGCCTTTCCTGACCCAAATTCCCACCTGGAAAAGGAGTGTTTAGTTTGGGGCAGGAGAAAAATTATTCTTGCTGATGAGGGCAGGTTTTAATTAACCAAAAAGCTTTTTGAGTTGATAAATACCTTGGAATTTTCTGATCTGGTATGAAATAGCTGGTCCTAAACAGCTCAATATTTACAAAAAAGTGATCTGAAATTTTTATTCACCATCACAGTGAGAGGCTGTTTAAAGATCTGTGTGTCTTTAAAGAAGTCAGTAGTACAGAATAAGAACTGAAGTACAGAATAAGAGCTGCAGTACAGCAAGGCATTTTTTAAAAATAAAATTAAAAAAAAATATAAAAAATCCATCTGCCAGGCCAGACAAACCATTGCCATCTATTCCTGGGCCCTACAAGTGCTTCCAACTCTGGACATTTTTAGGCATCGCTGTATTTTTTGTTTTCCTGGCATTTTGTTCTGTGGGGATTCCTACAGTGAGTTACCCAGCACTTCGTGACACTTACAAAATCAAAAATTAAAAAAAAAAAAAAAACACCCAAAAAACAAAAAACCAAAAACAAACAAAACCCCCCCAAAATAAATTGAAATAAACCAATTTCCTCACTAGAATTGCTGTGTTTGAGTTTTTAAGTAGCATTCCCTAAATTTTAGTTATGACAAGAATGATAGAATACACAAATTATTTTGTTACAAGTCAGTTTTGGGTCTAAGCTTCCCATTTCAGTCTTGAGAAGCTCCAGTGATAATTTAAAAAAGCATCTTTTGTGTTCTGTAATGTTGAAACCTTTAACTAGGGGACAGGTAAAACAGGAAGGCACCAGCCTGAGCTCAGAGATGCTTTACCTGGTGGGGCTTTTTTAAATTATTGATTTATTTTAAGGGAACAGGTAGTTTGGTGTGATTAAAATCTATTTGCAATGCAACTTTATGATTAGGGAAAAAAAAAAGTGGAGGAATGCAGATAGGAGTAAATAATGTGTGTTTTGATATCTTCTGTTCATTGGTGTGAGTGTTTAATGCTTTGTAAGAAGTGTGTGAAGTTATTTTTTGTGGCGTCTGACTCACTGAGGGAAGAGTTGTGTTTGTGGATCTGTGAGATTGTCACTGGAAATGTCATTTTCCTTGTCATTTCCAATGTCATTTCTGGCCTTGCTGAGTGTTCAGTCCATTTCAGCTTTATTTCCTCATCACATCTGAACGGATTTCAAAGCAAACACCCCGACTTGCTTCAAGGAGAGTTTTTGTTTTGCCTTTTTCCTGTGCAATGGATGTTCAACAAATACAAGAAGGGGGATGTTGGGGGCAGCTTTTCCCACAGGCTGCAGTGGGAAAAGAAAACCCTTTTCCTTCAGGCACATCGCCACCTAGCAACCCTCAACTCCAATCTGCCTTTTTCTTGGGGAGAGAAAAAAGGTAAAACCTGTTTTTAAATATGCTTGCTTTATTCCTGCACCTCCTCCTTGGTGTGCACTGAGGTTTTCAGTCTGACCTGAGGAGCTGCAGCTGATAATTTATCTGCTCAGAAATGGAATTATGCTGAGCAGCAGCTCTGTGTGGCCACTCGGACATATCAGAGTGGGTCTCACCTCTAGAAATGCTATTTTTTCTCTCAGTTACCGAACTGGCCACTGTTTCAATAGTTGCTCTCTGCTGATGATCTCCATGGTAGGAATTTCAGTTGTCTCCCATCTGTGGGGTTGATGCTTAGCCAGTGTTGCCCATGTTCCCCCTGGAAGGTGTTGTGGAGTGCAGGCACCAAAGGCATTTCATTTTCTCAGGCTCTTCAGCACTGTGTGAGAGGGGAGTGGGTTGAGGAGGGCAGAGAAAAGGCAAAGAAAGAAGCAGCTCCCTGTAATGCTCTAAAGCAGCTCAGTGCATGTTCAAATGCTCTAAAACCCATATAAACTCTCACTGTCAAATCTGGTATCATAGGCATGATCTATTAAGAATTTTTTCCATACAAAGATCCAGGTGAACAAATAATACATAGTCACAAGGGTTTATTTTTATATCAAGTCCTGTTATTGACAGTGGTGACCTACCTGCTCTTTTTGCATTCCTTACTTTGCTTTCTGTGCCTCCTGAGGTGGTGAGACACTGTTGCGTGCAGACTGAATTTGCTTTTTCTGTGTTGGAGTGAAGCAGATCCCTGCGAGGCTGGTGCCTGTCCCTGCTCAGTGGGATCATCAGAATAAAATCCCCTATAAATCCCCCTGGAGCCCGTGGCTGCCCCGTTACCTCTAGAGGCTGCTGTTGTGTTAAAGTTCAGTGGGATTCTGGATCCGGGATTCCCTGCCAGGAGCAGGGAGTGTGCAGTCCTGGAGGAAATGCTCCAGACAATGAGAGGCAGAGATGCCTCAGCTCTGTGTTTGCAGCTATCAGGATGCAGAAGGGACTAATGAAAACCAGCTTTTTTTCCTGGCCCGCTGATGTGCTGATTGTTGGTTTCAGTTCAGTGGAAGATGTCTCAGACTGAGGAGCAGCAATCTGAATTGAGAATTTGCTGACAGGAACCAAGTACTTTACACTGACCCTGACAGTATTTGGGGTTAATGTCTGCTGGACTTGGATTTGTTGAGCTGATAAAATTTGCTTTCAAAGAAAGTTTTCCTAAGAATAGATTTTGGGTTTAAAATGCAATATTAAGAGATAAGATTACATTGATAATCCCTCCTCCACTCTTTCACTAGGCATTGCCTTGTTTTCAGCATAGATTTTTTAATTTAGAAGTTCAAAAAGCTCTGGGTGTTTGGTAGAGTTTATTATTATTTATTGTGAAGCATGTTCATTATGCAACATTTGACAAGTCCAATCAGAGTTTGTACTGAAATGCTGAAAGCCATTCACCTAACATGGATCATTACTGCCCAAAACCTGCACCCCAGTGACTACTGGTCTAATAAAGGAGAATTAACTCCTTTATTAGTGTCTGGACAGCACTCCTGAGTAGTCAGTGGTTTGTGGACAACACCCAACCACGCTTTCCCAAACAGCTTGAAGAAATATGAAACTTTGAATATAGAGAATTCAAATTGGAATTTGTGCACCCCTGTCTCACAGAGGACTGGTCTAAAGAAGTTTAAATGGTGTTTTCTTCCTCATCACCTGCCCCTCCCATGAAAATTTAAGTATTTTAAAGTGAAAAAAATGATTACTTATCTTCTTGTCCTTCCCAAGCACCCAATAAATGTGCTGCATTCATGTGAATTTGGGGATGCTCTCAGTTAAAAACTGTACATATCAAAATATTGTCCCCAAGATTGGTGAGCAACTTGCATTTCATGCTGAAGAAATGTGCCTCTCTTTTTTTAATGTTGTAGGTGTGGATTTTAAAAAATTTTTTATATCTTAGAGGGCTCAGATTCCTCTTGATGTCTTTATTAGATGGTTGTTTTCATTTGATGGATTGCTGTAGAATATCTGAGTATGCACAATACGCAAAACTTCTCGTCCCCTGCTTAAAAATCACCATACACTAATCTTTCTAAGATATTTCTCTTTCTGGACAATATCATGAGCTGCTTTGGTCTGTGTGGTTGCAAAACAGCTGTGTTTCCAAAACAACTGCAGCTTTTTATTAGATACCAAGATCCAAGAAATGATGAAATGAAATGAGATTAGATTCAAAAAATGTGCTGTTACCTCAGCATTGTGTATCTGAAGTGAGGGGAATCCTTTTTTGTGTTCTAGGCAATCTTCCTTAGATTACTCAGTAGACACCAGCAGTAAATTTAAAGTACCTGTTCTTACTGAAATACCCAGAGTCAAAACGCCATCACAAAGTGTCACTCTGTCATGTCATCCCTTCTCTAGCAGAGGGGAGAAGTTCTTAGGGTGGAAATTAGTGTTTTCACTGGTTCTGCCCTTGTGTGTACCATGAAGATTCCCTGTCCCAGGCGGGCAGGGCTGAGCTGTGCTCCAAGCTGAAGAGGGCAGAGGGAAAATTAGGATTCCAGTCGCTTTCTTTAGTTCTCTTCTGGTATCAGCGGCAGGAATTGCAAAGCCTGGTGCCCATCCGGGTCGCAGATGCTGCCAGATGTTGTGGCCTCCTGTCAGGGTGTGTGAGCACATCTGTGCGATGGGGCAGCTCTGTGCTGCAGGTGGGGCCTGCAGCCACATCCCGGGATGAGAGAGCTGCAGTCCCCATCATCCCTGTCATCCCAGCCGGAGCTTTGGCAGCTGCTGAACATCCAGAGCCCGGAATGTTTGACCACTAATAGCCCTGAAAAAATCCCATCTGGCTGTGCCCTGGTGGAATTGCAGCAATGCATGCGATGCCTGTTTATGTGCGGAGACAGAAACCTTTTAAAACTATTTATATATAAACTGTATACACGGGGAAACAGCCACTGCCTCACGCCTTTTATTTTAATTGTCCCTCTCATTCCTGTGATTCCATTTGTCATTCCTGCGATGCCATGCCGCGATCCCGTGTCTGCCGCTGCCGCAGGACCGCACTGCTTCTCGCTGAAGGCGCTGAGGCCGCGCCGGGGAGCGGAGAGAGGCAGAATTAGTTTTAAATAAAAGGAGCAGCGCCCGTCCCCCAGCCCGGAGCCGCCCGTGCCCGGAGGAGGCCCCTCAGCGCCGCTTCCTCCCC
>VWZU01003030.1:130920-152642 GCA_013397095.1 Sterrhoptilus dennistouni | reverse complement strand
TCTGATTCAGCAGGAACGTTTTCCATGTTCGTTCGGAAAACAAACTTGCTGGAGTTGTCAGGCAAGAAACAATGAGGAGCATACCCGGGCCAAGGAGATATCTGTTCACACTGCTCACAGAAAGGCCGGGCCAGATCTCAGGGAGCTCAGTCTCACTTTGGGAATTACAGACTTTTCTATCCCTAAAGCAGCATGGCCTTCAGGAAGTGGAGGGGCTCCCTGTTGTACTGTTACTATCTTTGTTTCTCCCTCTTTCCTGCCTTTTCTTTCCTGTACAAATAGATATATATCCATTTGGATATATACATATTTGTATATATCTCTTTTACAGAAGATTGAGCTGAATAATACAGAGCTGCGGTTCCATGGAGTTGAATTCCCAACTTCTTTCTTATCCCATGCTTTCTTTGTTAGGGCAAGAAAACTCGTTTAAAAGAAAACAAAAGAAAAACAACTTTCAGGATCCCATAACTTTTTCATTTCAGGATCCTTTAACTTTTTCACTGCTCCCTGCAGTAATTAGTGTTTTCTTTGGAAGCAGTTGGTAACTTCTGATGAAGACCATGGAATTTTATGCAAAGCTTTATTTATGTAATACATCTTTCTGAGTGTTTTGTTGACTAAGTTTTTGTTGCTCTGTAGTTTTGGCTCATTAGTTCAATTCATTGTAATTATGCCTAATATTTATGGAAGGTTCTTTCCAGCCTCCTTTTTAATTCCTCACCCTCTTCTCCAGTAATTGTTATTTAACCAGATCTTAGCTTTAATAGTTCAAAAGCAAAAGGAATACACTCTACTGAGAAGTTTTTGTTTAGGTTAAACATCTGTTGCTATTTTCCTTATTCTGGAAGTTAACATTTTTAACACTAAAATAAACACACACAAAGGGAAGAGAAGAAAAGCAAAACTTCAGTGGTGTTTATAGTGAGGTGTTTATATCGCAGTGGTTTGAAAAGTGTAAACACTGGCAACATCTGCTCTGGACTCAAAGGGTGTTTTAGAGATGCCTACAGACCTTCCAGGCCTCTGCCATTGTATTTATTTTATAAGTGACTTGTGTCAGCAGTGATGGATCTTGTCTTTCCAGGGACACTGAGGCAGTAGTAACTACATTGACAACAAAACACCCTTTAAAACTCAATTAATTAGGATTATTGGGGGCCACACTTGAACTGCTTATAAATTGATGCCTTCCTGAAAAGTACTTTTGGAGATGTAGGAAAAGATACAAATACATTGTGTGGTGGGAAAACAGGTTTGGAATTTCAGAGGAAAGAATGATGGACCTACAGGCCTCAGGAAATAGATGGGCTCCTTGTTCCTCTATATTCCCTCTTGAAACATTTGGCTTTGGGTTTTGAGATGATTTCTGTGCTGCTGTGTCAATGTGTCTTAAGAAGTTTACAGGTGGTTTTACTCTCCTGGCACTGGCACTGTTGGATTTGCAGCAGCCTGTGGATCAGAGATGTGTTGATACCTAAGAAATAGGAAAAGTTCCTCCACTGTGAGCATTTGGCAACCCTTTAGTTGGACATGGAGCAGAGGAGTGTGATTTGCATCCCAAGAGGAGTCCTGCTTTTTCTTGCCCAGCAAGACTCCCAGATGGCAATTTGTTATCTGTGAGCTGGAGGCTGCTGAGTTACTGCCAGCCCTGGAGAGCCTTCCCTGCCTGGGAGGGGCAGGAACCTCCCAGAGAACCTCAGCTGTGTCTTCACCTCAGCCTGCTCCTCAATTGTGTCATTCATGGTCACACTCCAGCCACGGAGTTTCCAGCATGGAAATACTGTCCAGGTGCTGTTCACTTCATTAAACACATCTCTGATTTTGGTCCTTCTCTGGGGGAAGAGAAAAGATGGTGATGACACAGATGTGGGCAGCAAAGTGTCCTTCTGCTGGGGCTGGGCTGGGAGTGGGAGAGCTGGAAGTTCTCCCATTAGCTGTTCAAAAGTGAGGCTGTGCTGCAGGTTTGGCTCTGCAGGTGAAACTTCACCCAAGGTTGGCTGTTTTCTCTAATGTGGGATGAGTTCTGTTATTTTTTGCTGTGAGGTTGGTGAACCACTGGCTCAGGTTCTCCAGAGGGGCTGTGGAGTCTCCACCTTTGGAGATACTCAAATCCCACCTGGAGCCCTGAGCATCCCACCCTGCCTGAGGCTGGTTTTGAGCAGGAGGTTCCTAAATGACCTCTAAAGGTGCCTTTGTAGCCTCTTGAAAATTTCTGCACACTCAGGTAATTGAAACAGCCTCAGCCAGGAAAAGGATTATAGCCAGAAATGTGGGGAAAGAGTTGTAGAAATGGGGTCCATAACTCTGGAAGCACAGGATAAAGCCATTTCCTTTACTCAAGGTTGTTTGTTTTACACTGATGATTTGTGTCCTTTGGAGGGTTTTCTTAATCTCATTACTAGCTTTGAACCCCCATGATAATCTCAAATCCACCTGATGCTTTTGGAGGAAAATCTGACTTTTAATGAGTTGGTGGGTTTTTTTAACAAGTTGCATAAAAAAGACATTTGAGTTTTGTCTCCCTCTCCAGTGAAAGAAAGTTTTTAAATCATTCAAATGGGAATGCTCAGTCCTCACCAATGGAAAATGACAGTTATGTTGGTGATGATCAACCATTCCAAGCAATTTATTGTAACAGTTTTGGTGCAATGGGAAAGAAAAGAAGAAATAATTAGAGAATTGTTGCCTTGGCATCTGGCTGCTCATCCTTAGCATGAATACATCTGATATTCTTCTACTAAACATTTGCTGCCAGTGATCAACAATGGCCAGTTTAATGAGTCGAGCTTTCAGATCATTGTTTTCTTCCTTAATGAGCTCCAGGCCATCAGGGAGCTCCTGGCTGAGGTGCAGAGGCCAGGGAGCAGCAGCAGCACTCTGGGGCAGGCTGGCATTGCCTATCAAATGACAGCCACTTGATCCAGGTATTGCAGTGCTGCAACATCTGCATCTTGTTTTTGTGCTGGGAACTCACTTCCCTCCAGCTCGAATCGTCCCTCTCAGCCCGGTGTGTGAGGTAATGGAGTGCTCAGTCAAACAAAGCAGAGCACAGGTGATGCTGCTCTTTGACTCCAGCCGGTTTTGGCTCCTGCTTTCCCACGGAATATGCATGAGGAGGTGCAGTCTCCAGGCAGATCCATTTCATTCTGTTTATCACAGATGGTGCTGTGTTGGAAGGCAGATTTCTGCCTTCCTTCCTCTCTCTCTCCCCGTTTCAGATGCTCTGGGTTATTGCTGCATTCTCAGGGCTGGAACTGCCGTGCTGGGAAAGGTAAAAAGAAATGCAATAAGATGCTAAGAAATCCCCCAGGCATGTTGCTTGGAGCACTCCAAATAGTTATGCAGAGTTCTCTGGATAGTCCAGAAGACTGGGATTTTTATTATTTTTTTTAAATGAAGAAAATTGGATCCAGATTTCTAGCAAAACACCCCTTTTTGGTTTCAGGACAGCTTTCATTAGTTAGTGGCATATTACATAATTATTTCACTGACTTCCTGTAAGGCTGGAGCGTTCCTTGGCTTGCTGAGCTGGGTGTCCTCTCAGGGCACTGCAAGGCATCCTGAAAATGTGTCTGTCTTCCCCAAAAGATGTTTGCTATCACAAATCCTGCTAACTCTATTTGCTTTTTAATTAAATGCAATGTGTTTTCTTCAGTTCTAAAGAAGAGTTTCCATCAGCTTGCTCTGCTGACTGCACTTTTCTCCTTCTCTAACGTCAGTTTCTCCTATTAACTGCAAAGTTTGGGTTAGTTTCTAAATATGTAAAATGCCTTAAAGCACTTATTCTTCTGCTAAGGATTGGATAAGAATCTCCTTCATGGCAAATCAGGTGTTCTTATTTGTAGTGCAGTGTAAAATTTCTGTTCAAAGCCATGTAAATTAAGATGCACCTACAAAACGGTTCCCCGTTTACAGAACTTTCTGTGGGTTTTGCATTTTCAATCTCTTTCATCTGCAGGAAAGAAACAAAGGGCCCCAGCTTCACAGTTGGGCTTTCCTTGCTCATTTCCTCCTAGCATGAAGTTGGGAATATCCTCTTCAGGACTGACATCAAAATTCGGTTTATTTTCCTTGTTCATCAAAGGCAGGATAGATTTAGGTCATCGTTTAATTTTTTTTTTTCTCCCTGGTGTTCTGTTGTTCTCACCCTGGATGCTAGTTCAGCATTTGTACTGAGAACTCAAACAAGGAAATTAAAAACCCAAATATAATAGAGTGTTATCCCAGAGATTTCTGGAGATAAGATAGGCAGCATATTTTTTTTCCTGAGATAAAAGGTAGTGAGGTTTGTAGCAGTAAGTTGAAATCTGTGTTAATGAGCAATTTGCTTAAAGGCTGTAACTTGTTACTCACAAGTCAAATTTGTTACAGTGCCAGGTCTCTTTGGATATAAATCCAGGGATTTTAGGAGACATTGAAAAAGCTTAAATTGCTCCAGAGTTTGAACAATGCACTGCATTGTATGGAGAGCTGTTAGAGAAAAAATAAAGCTTAAACAACAGTCTTCATTGTGTGGCATCTAAAATTATGAATGAAAAAGTTCATCCATATGTATTGGCTTTGCCTTTTTAAAATATCTGCTTTGCATGAAAATAGTTGTCTATTAATTTCTTCTTGAGGTTTAATACAGATGGGCCTTTATATTTGATTTTGGCTGAATAGACTACAGAATTTGAACATGCTGCATGCAGACAGAGTGCCAAGCAATTCAGCAAAGTTGTTTACACTCACAATAATCCAAGCAGGACAGAGCCTATAATTTCTCACTGATAATAGTGTGAGGTAGTGGTGAACACAAGTTCCTGGAGAAGTGTTTACAGAAATGGCTTTATACTTCCTCAGCGTTAAAGAACTGTGAGGGCTTTGGGGTTGAATTCCTTCTTTAGAGCCAGGCAGCTTTTCCTGCAGCCTGGATCATCCCCTGGAATGGCTCTCGGATAGCTGCACACACAGGGGCATTGTTTGTCCCTGCCTTTGGGGAGAGCTGTGGGATGGGGCTGGGGGCAGCCGCACACACCACCAGGCCCCTCCTGCATTTCCTGGGGGCGGATTGGCCCTGGGGCTTCATCTCACAGCTTTTTTACATCTCCTCATCCTCAGCCTGTCCCTACAAGTGGGCTCAGGGAGCACTGGTGTGTGTCCTGGGAGGGATGGGATGGGAGGAGATGGATCCTCCAGGGCACGGAACAGGCAGTTGAGCTCTTAATTAGGGTTATCTCTGCCCACTTGTAAACCTCATGTCACAGATGGATGGAGCTGGAAGAGGCTTGGTCAATAGCAGGAGTAGCTGGTACTGATTGTAGGGTAAAGCCAGCTTGGGGGACTTGAGCTCACACAATCACACAATCTCCTGAGCTGGAAGAGACACACAGAGATCATGATCCAGCTCCAGCACCCCAAAATCCCCCCCTGGGCATCCCTGGAGCTCTGGCACCCTTGGGGCTGTGCCCATTCCCTGGGGAGCCTGGGCAGTGCCCAGCACCCTTTGGGGTAGAACCTTTCCCTGATATCCAACCTAACCCTCCCCTGATGCAACTTGGGGCCATTCCCTTAGAAAAGGTCACTGCTTGTTAAGAAATAACGTCAGTGCAGCTTCTTGTGCAACCTTGGTGAAGCGGAGGTACCCAGCACCACCACAGCATTGGTTCCAGCCAAAGAAAAAGTCACCCAGAAACCTCAGTGAGGTGATGGGACTTCATCAAAGTCCTTCAGAGATCTACTTTTAATAGGACTGACAGTCTTTAAATCTCAGGATGATGTAGGTGGTGGGGACAAAAGAGTGAAACTGAGCTTGGGATCATTCCTTATCTAAGTTTCACAGCACTGGTTGGTATCAGATTTTTTTTTAAAACAAGAGTTTCGAATGTTTCCTTGCCTGGTTTCATGGCACTGGTTGGTATCAGATTTTTAAAGCAACACTTTTTTCCTATTTTCTTTTAAACTTGACTGTTGGTAGTGTTAAAAGCAAGAACTTGTTAAGCATAGCAGCACTTGGTGCAGTCCAGCTTTTCCCCCAAAAAATACTGTGTGATGCTTTGTGCCTCATTTTGGTTTTGGAGGAAAAGCTCATCCACAAGTGGTGTTGGTGGATAGAAGTAGGTGATCTTTGGGATAAAGTGGAATGTTTCAGCCTCGGTGGCACACAGGGAAGAAGGGAAGTTGCCTTCACCATTCAGGTGCCAGCTGAGTTGCCTCACAAACCTGTGGCTCCTGTCCTTTCCTAATTCCCGTTGTTACAAGAGCCTGTGATTATTTCAAGACATGTTCCTTTTCACTCCTCATCACTTCAGAGTGTTCCCTGTCAGCTGTGAGAACCAGGCATTGTAGTGTGTAACTTTCCTGCTATTCTTCCAAATGTTGCTGGCAGGTTCCAGGAAATATATTTGCTCTCCCAGGGAAAGTTTGGAACCAGTTGTGTTTAAAAAGCAGTAGTTTTTCCTGGAAACCCATTTGACAGGGCAGGCATGGACTCAGCTCTGCACTTTCCTGCTTTGTGAGGCATAATATTTATTTCTCAGCATGCAGAAATAGGGGGATTTTTTTGCCTTTAAATATGGGTTGTAGTTAGATGTGAGAGAGATTTAGTCAGTTTGGGGTTTTTTTTTTGCCCGGGGTAGGAATGGCACTGTTGTATGGGAATACGAATGGATTTGGAACATTCATTATGTTGTGTTTTAACTCAAAATCTCAGAACAGCAGATTGGCAATACCCTTTGTAGTTACAACTTACAAAGTGCCCAGCCCAGGCAGCTTTTGCATGAGGAGAGTGAAACCCAAAGGTGCCAAATGGATCTTTTTGGGTGGCTGTTGTTCTTTTTGGAATGAGTGGGGATCTGCTTCTTTTGCAAATGATATCAACACACTGGGCTTGCACTTCAGAGATGGTATTGAGACTTCTAATTTTGCTATTTAATTGCTAATATTTAGTACTTAATTTACTTCTTACTTTTTTAGTACTTAATTTGCTTCTGAAAGTAAATTAAGATATTTGTGACAGTAGCAGGTTTGGACACTTCCAGAGCAGAACCTTTCAGAAAATTATGATTTCTTTGCTCCAGATTACAACATTGGAGGTTTTTTTCTGTGATGCTCTGCTGATTGTAATTAAATGTCCCTGTAAGGAAAATTAAAGTTGTCCAGGCAAAAGGAAACAATTTCTATGAATCTAAATGATCTAGGAGGATCAGAAAATGCCACATAAGAGCTGGCCAAGTAAAACAGGAGTGTTTAGTTGTTCTGTTTATATTCTTTGGAAAGCAACATCTTCTAAAGCAGCTCGACAAGAACTGCTTTGACATAGAGAAGCAGGAGTTGACACAACTATGGCCCCTCCTTTGTGGTGCTTTTATCCAGAACACCTGAAATGAAGACAGGGTGAGGGAAGTGCTGTATGATTCACATAGGACAAGTCTGAACTCGGCCAGTTCCTTGGATTTAGTATAAATATTTATGGCATCGAAGGGGAATTTTTAAATTTTATTTTTCTCTTTTAATATTCTTCCTCGTGCTCTGGATCTTTTTTAGATGTCCTCCTCCCCAGACATCTGGTGTGCAGTGGTGCTTGTTTAACCCCCACCCTGCAGTTTTCCTGCTGTGGCATCTCGGAGCTCTGTGCTTGGCTTGAATTAAATCTCCCCGGGCCAGCTGGGGCAGTGCTGACGTGCACACTTTTCCTGCTGAACGCTCCAGAGCCAGAGGTGAACACTCTGCTCTTGTCCTGCTGCAGGCATCACACTGAGCTATTTACCAAAGGTGGCAAAAATAGGAATTCCAGCATTAGCAAGGATGTTTACAGAGCCTTGGCTGGGTTCTCTACCTTTGAAAACGCTTCTCTCACTAATGTTACATAATGCGTGTATTTAACTCTGCTCATCACAAAAAACATTTACAAAATCGTTATCTTTCTTTAAAAACTCTTAAAATATCTAAGACTGTGAGTGCTTTGAGGTACATTATGTTTGCCTTAACAGCTAATCCGTGGATGTTCTGAGTTTTTCTTTGCAGTACAGTAAATTGAACACGACCTTGTTTGAGTTCAAGTGTTTCTCAATTGGTGCATTTAGCAACAAGTATGACAACAAACGTTTTCATGCTCACATTTGCATATATTTTTAATCCTCTCTGCAGAATCCTTGCTCTCACAGAAGCCCAGTTAATTCAACTTTTAGCCACCCCTGTGAAATAAACAATGAATATTATCCTTATTTACAGCAGGGGATAAAGAGCTGTAACTGGTTGAACTGGCAGAAGTCTGGGATAAAGCTGACAGCAGCATTCCAAGGGCCTCAGTTGGAATATTTTGCCACAGCTGCCAAACCTTACTGTGACCTCTTAGTAAAGAAAATGGCTTTTACCTGTTTGAGATGTTCAAATAAAATGTATCATTAACCAGCTAAGCAGGTAAAAACAATGATTCTTGGACTGATGCTGTATGGGCTTTGAGCCTTCCTTTGTGATCAGCAGTCATGGAGGGGAAACAGGAGTTTCTGGAGCAAAATATTGTGACTTTGGTCCCTCTGTAGTGGAGCCCATCCAGACTGAGGTGATGGAATCTCCTTCAGTGGATGTAGTTGAGTCTTTTTGGTTGAGAAAAGGAATGAGGCCTTGCAGACAATGCTGGGAAGAATTTGAAGTTCCCCTGTCTGAGCCACAGATCCTCCCCAAGTCTGTTCCTTTAGATCAGAGCCTGTTGAGTTGGATAGAAGGAATGTGCCCACAGATGCTGGCAGTTAATTTTAATATTCTCTTTGCAGGGTGACTTGGGATCAGGGACTTAATGAAATAGCAGTCCAGCTGTGCTTGTGCAGTGCAAGCCAGGCTGAGCCCGTTTCTGACCTGAAGCAGGGCTTCCAACCCTTTTAATTAATAATGCAGAGTCTCACTGCCCCCAGCATTGCTGTTTGGTTCCATTAAAAACTTCCCAGTTAATACAAGCCCTGCTTAATTATGGGGTGGAACATCTTCAGTGTGTGATAAGGGGTAGAGATGTGCAGAAGTGTTTTTCAGGTGAGATGGGGAAGGATTTAACAGGTGATGCACTGGAGAATTCTATCATAGTCATGCAGTGAGAGGTTTGATTTCTGGCTCCTGTGGGGATAGTGTGATGTGCGGGGTGGGTCACAAACGCACAGCTGACATGTTTTTGTACCTTTGTTTTACCAACCCATCTGCACTTGCCTGTCTTTTCTGGGTCGTGTCAGGATTGAGTTGCTTCTGCAGCTCAATCTGAAACAAACAGAGAAGGAGCCTGGAGTTGTTGTCAAAAGGGAGATTCAGCTAAGAACTAGTAGGTTCAGGGCAGAAAGACACAGCCCTAATTAAAGGTCTTTGAGCCGCAGAGTGTGGCTTTGGTGCTGCTCTCCCCTTCCAACCCCATGACTGTCAAGATAACTTCAAAAATAAGAACCTCTGCTTGTTCTTGTTTTTCCAAGAGCTCTGGAAAACCTGTCCTCAATGCCCAGAAAACTGTGAGAAAGGCTGCCCAGGCAGCATGTAATTTCTTGGTAGCAAACACAATCCCTCCCTCCATCTGCCCTGCCTTGGCTTCCCCTTGGAGAGAACATTGATTTGAAGTGACCCCACAGCTTGGCCCCACCAGCCACCCCTGTGCTTGTGAAATAACCAGTCGGGCTGTGAGTGCTGCCATCCATCCATCCATCCCCTGGCATCGTGGGACTGCCTCCCTTTTATCCCTGGGACAGCCTGCAGTGATCCCAGTGCTGCTGCTGGGCTGGGTGGGAGTGCCTGAACTCACATCCCCCACCTTCATTCTCTGCTCTCCCAGCTTTTTCACAACTTTAGAGTGGAGCAGCAGTTTGAAAGCTTTTGTGCTCTCTGTACAGAAAAAAAATTAACTGACCATCTTTTCATAGCCATTCACTTTTTCCCCAGTAAAATTAATGTAGTTGTGTGTCACGAAGCCAAGATTAAAAACTGCTCTGTCAGAGGCACAGATTTAGTTTGATCTTTTTCCTTAGTGGTGCTGTGTGCCTGTTTGCTTTGGAAGACAGTGCTGTCAGGAACAACAGTGATATTTTAGCTTTTGTATGTTTCTTTTTTACCAGCACCATAACCCTGGAGAAATTATATGGAATCCTTTCCTCTGAATCTCATGAGATGTTCTCTGGGCTCTTCTGGAGGCCTTCACAAGTTCTTTGTTGTTGAAACACTGCAGGAGAGCAGCATCTGAGGGAGTGTTGAGTTGTATCTCAAATAATCCAAATCCAGAGGATTGAAGGTCCTGTATTATGTACTCTGCAAGGCTTGTGCTGAGCTGAATTTGCTTTATTTCCCTGTCTGAGGCCCTGCACATGAGGAAGGGGCAGGCTGGCACATCCTGCTCGTTTTCCATGGGCAGAGCTGGTCAAAAGAGGATCTTGTTTCCCTCTGAAAGGCGCCCGTGGTTTGCTGAGGATTCCCAATGTGCAGTTGTCGCTGCTCCCTCTGCACAAGGGATTTTGGAGTCCGTCCTGAAGGACAAAGGGATTTTGTTCTCCACAATGGATTCTTTGTGGGAGATGAGTTGGGATTGTTCTGCTGCTCAGTGGATTAAAATCTTGGATATTCTGTCCAGCTTGACTGGAGGGGCTCAGTGTCTCTCACATAGGAGACCATGAGGCTGCTCATCAGGTAGCAAAACCAAAGTGGAAATCCAACTTTTTCCTGTGTTTGTGGGGCCAAATGTCATTTTTTTCCTCATTTCACTGTGGTTTAGGAAGAGAATTTGGTCACTTGGATGGAAGTCCCAGGGATCCCCTCAGGATCTTGCGCAGTGCCCTGAGCAGTGACCCTGTTTTATTCGAGATCCATCCCAAAGGCAGTACCCACCTGTGCGTGTCTTTTCCTAACATTTTAATACATCTGCTTTTCTGTTCATATTTGAAAGCATTTCTATCCTCTCTTGAGGCCTGTTTTACCTTCCACGTAGGGAATTTGGGGAGAAATAAAATGGGAATAAAAGAAACATTGCTGGAAAGTGCGATATCAGATTTCACAGCTCTTTTAGAGAGCTCATTTTCTTGATGGTCCCGATTTTTCCACATGTAGCAGAGGAGAATAATGTGAGAAAAGGTGTTCAGAGCATGTTTATTTTAAACTGCAATAAAAGCCTGTAGTACTTCCAAAAATAGGCTCCAGTTGAAGTAAGTGGAATATTTTTTTTACCTTCACCTTTTGCTTCAAATCCTTACAAAGGAAAATGTGCACAATTTACTGGATTCACTTTTAACATGACTCCATGACAAGTGAACATCTCAGAATTAGTGTTTGAAGTCCGGTGGCTGTAGAACATCCTGACTGTGTTCATATCCACAAGGGACACTGAACACCCAGAATTCAGTTTGTGTTACAGGATCATATCCATGGAATATCAGCCATTGGAGCAGAGATTTAAACCTGAGTATCCACCAACAGAAGCAATATCCAAAAAAACCCAAAAACCAACCAAACAAACAGAGGGAGGGTAACAGATATTTTCTCTTATGAGGGAATTATTCAAATCTGAGCTTCCACAAATTGAATTTCTCTCTTTGCCATCATATCTCAATCCAGCTATGAGGTAGGATTTAGTGCACTGAAATACCGCTTTAGCCCCAGTCTTACAATTTCTTCTGTCATGACCTTGCTGTGACTTGGATTTACTTTTGAAATAGATGGCAGAGCTTCTGGCTTTGATTGTTTCAGCTGGTCTTGGATTAGTTTGATTTTGCCATCTTTTATGTAACAAAGTCATTTAAGACTCTCAGTCTTGGTGACCAAAAGAAGAACACCTAAACTTGAAACCACCTTTGGTCTGGGAAACAACATCTTCAACATATTGCCTTAATTATATTTCATTGACAAAAAAAAAATTATTGATAATGTTGATAATACTTTTATATTTCCAGTAAAATCAGATGTGTCTCTTGCTGCCCAGTAAAGAGGAATGTCATTTTGGCTAAGCAAAAAAGAAAATGGAATTCCTGTTCTGCAGGAAGTGTAGATGATTCTTCTCCCTTTGTCTTCCTTTCTCCCTTCCTGTGCTTGGGATGCCCAAACTGCTGCCCTTAGCTGGACTGAGGCTTAGCCCAGAGCTTGGTTCTTCTCTGAGCAAAGATAAAATGATAATTGTGCTAATTTTTAGTCCCTCTGAACTGACTGTGGATGGTTGGCGCAGGTTTTTCCTGCGAGAGCTGGCAGAAGGCCCAAAGATCACTCCTGCTCCTTGAGCACAAACCCATCTCCTGGCAGAGAAATCCTCCTCTGCCATCGAGGTTACCAAGTGTTGGAGACAACCCTGGTGTTATTTATCTGGAGATCAGGGTAGTTTTACCATTTACTAAATCCAGATCTTGCCTGCCAAATAATTGAAATTTAGTTTTAGCCACAGTTTGCATGAGTTCAGGTACTCTAAGCAGAAAAAGCAACACTTTTTTCAGACTTCTGTTAGAGTTACCTAGATGGGACATTATCTTAAGTGAGAGCTGTAAATTTATGGAGTAATCTCATGGTCTAAAGTTAGACCCAAGCCTGAGTTCATTGTTGGGCTGGAACTGAACACAACCCCACAGTCACAACTGTTGAGGTGTGAAAGCTGCAGTTTGACAGAGGAGAAATATTAGACAGCTCCGCCAGACCACAGCATTAAAATTTATTCCACCCTGCTTTCTTTGTGGCAAATCTGCTCCCCTTCTTCTTCCAGTGCCATCAATTCTGGCCTCCTCTTACCAAGGAGACTCCCTCAGCTGGTACCTGGTATTTTCAGGGGAATTTACCCTGAATTTTTCAGGGGAATTTTTCAGCCATTGTTGAAGTGCTCAGCAAAGGTTCTTTTTATTAATCTTAGGTATTTGTGAAATAGTTTGTGGGACTGACACCGTTCTCCAGCCAAGGCAGTTGATGTAGCAGTGGTATTTTGTACAGCTGTGCTTTTACAGTGTGAGGAGAGACAATTTCAGATGAGTAGTCAGATTTTCACACTCCCTATTACAAATAGGGTAACGTTGGCTTGAAGGAGGCAAATTTGCCATTTTCTGCCTATTGCACTGTAGTTTTTGGTACCTAATACAACTTTTTCAAGACCTATCAAGTACAAATCTTCTGTAAATTTGATTAACAGTATAATTTTGGAAGGATCCTCCAGTGAGCCTGCTGCAGGCTGCCAGTGATGCTGCTGCACCAAATTGTGGCTCCTTTGTGAGGCTTTTGAAGGGAAGAGGAGGAAAGTGGGTGGAGGTGACTGAAGGCAGAGGTCACTGTTTAATGTCCCTGCCTGCAGTGTGGAGCAGAAGGTGTCCCTGCTTGGCAGGCAGGGCCAGCTGGAGGAGCCAGCACAGAGCAGTCACTGTAATCACTGGATTTTGGTTTTGGCCATGGGTTTCCTGGCGTGCAGATCTCTGCACAGTGGTAGCCAGAGCTCTCTTCCAGGAGTGAGTGCTGCTCATATGTTTTGTAAACGGAGGAGAAGAGGATTTGCCAATTTTTCTCCACATGTGTATGTGACTTTCTGGTTTCCTAAATTAGCTTTTTGTTATCATAGCAGAAAGTCAGTGAAATAGGTGGCAGATAAAGGAATCACTAAGTTGGCTGCTGAAAGAAATCTGTCAATTATAATAAAGAATATTTCCAAGATCTGATTTCTTAGCAGCATGTTTTAATCAGGCTGTTGCCATTAATACATAATTTTTTTGTTGTTCTGTAGTTTGCTGTTTTATTCTGCTCTCCAGATAGGCCTGTTTAATGTACTCTAAAGGAAATACAGGCTACTGTCACTCTGTTTATAGTGGTTGATCTACTGCTTCCCAGAACTAACTCTTATTTAAGATCATCTTAAATCATATCTTCTGTAGAAGCAACCCAGAAATAAAGTGGTGCAGAATGCTGGTTTTTGGAATAAGAAATTTTGTTTGTTTTTCTGAGTGGGGGTTGCAAAAGTGCTCAGCAATGATATAAAGAATATAATTTGGAATTCTTGGGATGTCTTTTTCATGGTGACCAAAGATTTCCCCCAGAGAATGGATTACTTTGTTGTCTTTGGTCAAGCAAGTGAAGCAAAATCTGCCTGGAACTGCACACTTTGCAGATTGCTTGCAGCCTGTTTCACCCAGACCTGATTTTGGGGGAATTTCCCAGTGCCAGGGCAGTGAGTCTGTACAGTGTGAGGTGAAATAACACCCAGAGCAGGCAGCTGGCAACATCTGCACAGGGACTCTGCTGCTGCATTGCAGTTCTCTGATGAGAACTTGTTTTGATGACTTGTTGAATTGAGTAATTTGTGGTGACTTCCCTGCCTGGTATTTGATATCTCCACTCATGTGATTGTTTTTATTTTGTGCATGAATTGGAGTTTTTATGCCATTTATCCCAATTTATGTTGGCATGTACTGACTTCTGTGTTTGCCATAGTGGAATAAAACATGCAATAGTTCAGAAATTTGTTCCAATCTGTTATTTAATCTCCTAACGATTTTTAGACTGTATCAATAGAAAATAAATTGTATTTTACAGTAATTTTTTCACATCTGTATTGCTTTTGTGAAGATCTTGGCTTTTCAGCATATGCCATGAAAGTAAATTTTTGATCTTGAATCAATTCAAAACACTGCATTGAAGATTTTCATGTACTACTCAGTCCTGGGAATCTGGCCTTAAGACCATGAGGCAGCTCCTCTCACTGATGAGAGTTTGTCTGCAGGTATTGGAAAAGGTAATTAAAGGTGTGATGCCCATTAATTAAAGTCTGTTTAATGCTCTTGCCCACGATTTTTTTAATTAATAGGGTAGCCTGAGGTCATAGTAATTCAATCCAAGACCTTAAAGGTAAGGACCTTGATGACAAAACACTACAACTGAAGAATTTGAAGTTAGTTTTTTTTCTTTCTAAAAGTTAATAAACTTGTCAGGTATTCAGTCTTGTGGATAAATCCATCTGTCAGATGTAGAACAAAAAATGATGGTTTTGGGCGAGGGCAGTGCCAAGATTTTCTTTGGAGGAGTTTTATTCTAACCTGCCTAAAGTCTGCACCATGTCAATCTTCAGCTGGCAAGACAAAGCCTTTCATTTTGGGGTTGTAATTAATGCTCAGACTTTGTGCATGAAAAGCAGCCAGCGGGAGAGAGGAAATTGGGAGGGGGATAGGACATGGCAGCCCTGTGTCGGTGCAGCCCATACCCAGTCACAGGAAGGAAGCTTGCTGCCAGAGTAGTGTGTATTTTTTATTTTCCCCCAGTCTTTGGTGACTCCTGGAGCTCTCAGACAGATTTCAGACCTCTCTGGTGTCTCTGTGTCAGGGCACACTTGTAAAAACACGACTTTGGCTGTTGGGGACGTTCCGCTGGGGCCGCGGCTCACGCTGACCAGAGAAAGGCAAACAGAGCTGGACATCCTCTGTTTACAGAGGGCTCTGAGGGGCTGGGAAGAGCCTTGCTGGCCTGACAAACACCGGGTTGAGTGGAAACACTTTCAGGCAGGCTCCTAAGTGGTTAAAATAAAGCACATTCCTGCTGACTGCATGGGCTGGTGTCAAGCGAGAGCAGAGCTGCTCTATAGGCAGACACTACGTCACGGTGTTATCTTTGTTTAGCTTGTCTGTGCTTTATCATGTTGCCCAACAGTTTTAATAAAAAAAGAGAAGGAGGAGGAGAAGAAAGGAGAAGAAAAAAAAAAAGACTAGTATGAATAGTTGTAAGTAGAAGTATCTGAAAGCAGCAGATCTGGAGTGCCTTCCACCAGCTGCTGGCTGAAACAAAGAGGAGCATTATGAGAGGCACAATAAATGTGTTTGCTATCTCTGCTCTCAGTTGCAGGGCAGACACAAGCCGTCACAGTAATGAATTTTGAAGCCTGGAGTTTGGACTTGGGGAATTTATAAAACACAGTTGTTTTATCAGAGTGTTGTCTTGCCAGCTGTGTGATGGGAGTCTGGTTTCCATGGAGTGTGGTCAGCTGGGGGAGACAAATCTAGTCCCTAAAACAGCATTTGGGACCGTAGTCTCCTCTGTGGTTTCTCTCTCTCTGCTTTAAATTCATATTTGGTAAGGAGGAAAGTACTGGGGAAGGAATTTTATTTAAATGAAGAGCAGTTTTAGACCTAGTCAAATGTGCAGGCCCCATGAGAACTCATGGCGCTGTGCAAAACCAGTACAGGAATTTGTATTTTATCCCTCTAAAGAGGTTTTTCCTCATTTCCTTGATTTTCCCTGTTATCTAGACTCTTCTTGGCATTGTTCTCCTGCCTGGTGTGGGCAGGAGGGGCTCTACAAATTGAACTGGCCTGTAAGAGCCTCTCACTGCTCCCACCTGTTTGGTTAATTTGATTAATTTTGGCCCAGTGGTGCTGGTCATACCCTGGTATGTTTAGCTGAAGTCTTGGTATTCCCTGAATAATCAGGAAAATGCATTACCAAATTGGATAGGCTTTAAAAATTAGAAGCCCTTCCTTTCTTTGCTAAATTTCTTTAAAATGGGTTTCTTCCAGCATACAGCAGCGTTTTTGCCAGATTTTAAACTCAGTCTGAATGTTAATATAGAAATGCTGTTGTTACCATATGTAGAAGAAATGAGGCTTTTAATTTTGAAACAAAAATTCCATTTTGGTAATTGTATAGTATCAGGTCCTGTTTGGGGAAAAAGGGCAAGTTGCTGATCAACTGAATTGAATAATTAATATCTAGAGATTTTGGGGGTTTTGTGCCAAGTTAGCTTTAAATGGGGTTTAACCTGCCCAAGGCACTGTTAGGAGTTGCTCAGGAGTCAGTAGGAGTGAGGTGCCCACATGGAATTTGTAATTGCTGTTGTGGAATTTTGTGTTGGAGTCCCCAGAAGTGATGGGAGACACTGCAGGGAGCAGAGTGATGGTGCAGGAGTGGGAGGACACAACCTCCAGCCTCAGGTGCTGAAAGCTTTATCTTCTGACATTGCTCTTAAATTATTCCTTTTCAAAGACAGGGGTGAGGGAGATTCCTCCTGGAGAGGAACTGGTGTGATGTGGTTTCCTTTGAAAGCCTAGAACATGAGCACTCTGTTGGTGGGGGTTTCTATTGGCAAAATACAAAGAAAAAATGCTCAAATTTACTGATCTGAAAGCAAATTTCAAGAGATGTTGTGTTGATAAAAGCTTTTTTCGTGGCACTGGGCTGTTTGTGGGGGGCTTCTCAATTAATGCTTAGTTGAAACAGGAGAGCTCTGGGTGTCTGTCCCAGAGCATTTGCAGCAGGGCACAGTTTTTGCTATTTAGAGCTGAGATGGAAAGTTCCTATTTAGATTTGGTGCCAGAGTCTTTAATAGAAATCATGGCTTGTGGTGTATTATAGGTCAGCGTATATTTGCTAGTTTATATTATGCTGACTAAATTGGCAGAATGCTTATTTTTACTGGTAAACATTCAGGAGGTTTTCTCCTCGCTCCTTTTTTTTTTTTTTTCCCAACAAAATGTTATTTGTCGTGTGTTGAATTAAGGCAGCGTTTTATAAATCATCTGCCTCGGTGATGATGTGAAAATGTGTGGTGGCACACAAAGATTTCCATTGTCAGGTACCACAGGGCTCTAGATGGAGTTAACTTAGGCCTAATTTTAGGTCTGGAAATTATGGCTGTGTAGAAAACAAAAATGCTTCTGGCAGTGTAGGAAAAATACAAATTTTAAACTCTAGCAAAAGCAGCTATTTCAGGGATATTACCAGAATAAGTAACCGTGGTTAATTTAGCTCCTCTCCAAGCCCCTGATGGAGGCCCCAAAAGCACTTTTCGAACATCTTTAAATCCCTGTGAGGTCTAAATACGACCTGAGGATGTGAATTCCAGTGAAGTCCATAGTGGTGAGGTGCAGCAGTGTGCTCCAGGCTATAGGAGCAGTGAGACACGGAATTGCAATGGGAAAGGCTGTGGTCACGCTTTGACGCCTCTTAGCAACGATCTGCCCGTGTGTGTTTGTGCACAGCCAACTGTAGCATTGCTGGGATTATTTATACACAGCTCCCATATGCCGGGAATGGCTTCTTCTGGGAGGTGTTAGATTATAGAAAAACTTCTCATCTACTCAGTCTGCTGCCAGCTGGAAATTAGCATTTCTGTGATTCCTCTGCTGGAGAATTGTGCTCTGTTGTTCCTGGGGCCAAACGTAGTTTTAAAGTATAGAGAAAGACATTCAAGGACATATTTAAAACTTGAATCAGCAAGTTCCAATTTCCCCCCTAATTTTTCCCTTGCATAGTTATATACCAGACAAGTTTGTTTTGGACAGCTCTTTATAAAGGGAATCATCTGAGAATCCGAACGTTTATTCAGTTTTAGATCTGGAATATTTGGCATTAATGTGAGCTGTAGGCCTGGAATTTATAACCGCGACCGTAAGGAGAGGAACAAAGCTTTTATTTCCCTGTGAATAGTCATGGTTTGCAGAGTGAGGTAATCACAGCCCGGCGCTGGGATTGCAGCCTGCAAGGGGAGAGGAATCTGAGTGAAAAAGCTGATGGGGAATCTGAGCGAAAAAGCTGTTGCAGAGATGGGTTAGTTCAGCCTTTGGGATCATCCGGGGTGATCATCCCTCTCCTGCTGCCTTTTCTCCCTGCTTGTTCCAGCATTAAGTGTGGTTTGGGATGCCTTGTCCATCCTACAGCCATGTCATACAGTTTGGGGGATGTTGCTGGGGAATTTCGGGGTCTGTTCCTGGGGAATTTCGGGGAGTTTTGCTGTGTACTCCCACAGGGGGTGGTGCCACTGTTGTCCCCGTGGTGGTGACCCCGTGTCGTGTCTCCCCGGGCAGGTGAAGCGGCGCTGAGAGGGGAGCCCCGGATGCAGCCCCTGCAATCCCCCGCGCTCAGCAACCACCGCACGGGCCCGCCGCCCATCAGCCCCAGCAAGAGGAAGCTCAGCATGGACCAAGGGGACGAGGAGCTGGACTGTGAAAACGACCACGTCTCCAAAATGAGCCGCATGTTCAACCCTCATCTGTAAGTGCCTCGCGTCTGGCCCTGCACGGAGCTGAGCTAAAATCCTGTCCTGGCTCAAACTTTGTGCTGCGTTTTGTTTTTTTTTTCCCCCTTTTGTTCCAGCTTGTGTGGGAGACCTGCACAAGAGCCGCAGCGATTAGATGGGTTTTCGTGTTTTCTTTTGTTTTTGTACGGCTTGAAGTAACAGGAATTAGCTCAGCTTAGCTATTTATAGCAAGCCATAGGTATTGGCCTTGCCGTTTGTGCAGTATTGTTCCCTCGTTCTTTGTAGCGAGCTCCTTTCACTTCCCCCCATTCTGAGGCTCTCTGGCTGGGGGTTTGGAGGCAGCAGCAGCAGCAGCAGGAGGAGGAGGAGGAGGAACACAAGTGCTTTGCATTTTTTCGAGGCCGGGAGCTCCGAGCCAGCTGCTTCCTGGGCTGCCTTGACAACTGGGCAGGCGGCAGTTGTTGCTAAACATTCCTGCTCTGACAGTCAGGTGTGGAATGTGCCGGCCAGGTAAGGCATTGGGCAATCAGCAGATGCCATTCCTGGGAATGCGAGCCTGGCTGGCACTGCTGCAGAATTCCTGTCATTCCTGCCTGGAGGAAGCTATGGATGGAGCTCCTGTGGCTGCTGCCTCAGCTTCTGCAGCCCCGGCATTCCGCGCATTCCACGGTCATGGGATGTGGACGGAGGGATTTATCCTCCCATAAATCACCAGCAGCCTTACTCACAGGCTGGGCCCGCAGTCTGCAGCCTTGGAATTTGTTACAAATCGGGAATCCACTGCTGAAGTAATGCAAAACAATAAAAGCTCCTTCTCATTTACAACATACCTCCTCCTCTCCTCGAAAAAATTAACTGTTTATAGCCTTTCTCTGGGGCCAGGAGGGCTTGGAAAGAACCCTTGGAAAGAACCCTGTGCTGCATTTCTGGATGCGTGACACAACTTGAGGAGATTTATGGAATTTTTAAAATGTTATGTAACTTTATGGGGGAAAAGTGTGATTTTATTTTTTTTTTAAGGCTCATTTTCTACTGATGAAATAAAACGCAGCTGGCAGTTACATACATTATAACACTTTATATAGCGGAGGCCATAAAAATAATGAAGTCTGAACCAACAGACTCGTGTGCAACCAAGGTTCAAAACTAAATGATGCAGGCAGTTATTCCGTGTGATACCATACCTATATGTCAGAGCTTGCTCATATTTTCCAGTGTGGCACATTTTTATGGTTTTTCTCACTAGATTCTTTCTGTGATTTCGTATATGAAACATGCATTTTTTCTTGTAATAAAAAGCACTGGTTTTCTGCCCAGGGTTCATGCGACTTAATCTGTTTCAATTAAACCATCTGCTGCAGATCAATTATGATCTAAAATAGCATCCATGAGGCCTTCTCTTTTTCTGCTTTACTTTGTAAGTTTGATTGGCCTGAATATTACAAAAACTGAAACATTTGCGATTCATCTGAAATAGCTGAATTTCTATGTATTTCAGATATATCCAGAAAAGTTCACAAACATTCTCTGAATTTTATTCTCATTTCCCTTCTGCTGCCTCCAATGAAGTTATTTTTTTGATTGTTTTTCATATTTTCCATCATTTTTGGATTCTGATGTTCTGGTTTAACAGTAGAATTGAGTTACTCAAACCCTGTGGATCTGTCCTAAGAATTTTTGTTGGGAGATGAGAAGTGTGTTGTGGAAGTGTTTATAACCTCCAGCAGCAGCTCTTGTTCAGGCATTTGGGTATTTGTGATGGTGCTGGTGGAACTGGGAAGCAGTTGTGTATTCAGTCTCTTAACACCAGCATCTTGTGTAATTAAATAGGCCAAGAATTGTGTGTTTGCTTCATTATAAACGGTGGAACCTTTTCATTAGCAATTTGATCTTAACTCCGAGGTAGCAGCACCCCACTGTGCTGCAGCGGGAATGAATCCATTGAAAGGCTTTGGATGTATTATTAGAAATCCAGTTACGTCAGCCCTTTGTTTGGAAACTGAGTGCTTTGAGACATTCCCTGCTCAGGTGTAATTCCCCAAAGGATCATTTGTGAGCTCTACTTGGGTATGTTTATTTTTCTTGTGGAAAAACACGACTATTGGAGTGCAGTCCCTGGAGCAGAGTGAATCGAATGCCCTGGCAAGTCTAGCAGGATCCTCAAATGTGTAAGGGAATTACTGTGCAAAGAACAATTTATCAAAGGTGCCTTTTCAAAGGAGAGCATTCTCAGCGTTAGGATAATAAAATATACTTGAAAGCTTGTGGATTAATTAAAAAAAAAACCAAAAAACCAGCATGTGTCACTGCCTCCCTTTTGTACACTTTTACAGCTTCTGCGTTTTTGTGGTGATAGAAGTCGTGAACACCCATAAACTCCTCGGCTGGGAAGCACAAGTACTTGCAAATTAAAATATAGTGACAGGGAATATGGAATTCCCTTATTTGAATTTCACACTTTCTGGTGTGTCCCTCAGGTCTTTTACTGGAAATGGGCTCACTGAAGTTAAATCTTGCTGAAGTAAAAGGTGCTTTTGGCTTCGTGCTGCTCAGTGGAGGAGAAGGGAGCTTGTTTTGAGGTTCGGCTTGAAACATGGCTTTGTTTTCCTGTGAACTCACTACAACCACCGTGGTTTACAGCAGAGTGATTGGGAACTAGGATTATACGAGAATTCTGTGCGGTGCCGGGGCGGGCGGCTCCGTCCTCACCCCTCCGGGGAGCGCTGGGGGCAGCGCTGCCGCCCGAGCCCCTTCCTTCCCGAGCTCCCTCCTTCCCGAGCCCCTTCCTTCCCGAGCCCCTTCCTTC
>VWZU01003030.1:102283-130685 GCA_013397095.1 Sterrhoptilus dennistouni | reverse complement strand
TCCCTCCCTCCGTCCCTCCCGCTCTCCTCCCTCCCATTCTCCTTCCCTGGCTCCCTCCCGCTCTCCTCCCGTGCTCTCTCCCTTCTCCCCGCTCTCCTTCCCCTTTCCCTGCTCCTTCTCTCCCTCTTTTTTCCCCTCCTTCCTCTCTCCCTGTCTCCCCGCGGGTTCTTCGCCTCCCTCCCGGGTTCAGTGGCTGTTCCCTCCCTCCTCTCCTCCCTCTGTGGCTCCCTCCCCGTTCGCAGCCCCGGGCACACAAAGGCCGCCTTGTCCCGGCCGTCCCGCCGCCCTAAGAGTCCCCGGCGCGGCCGGCGGGCACAGCGCTGCCCCTTCCAGAGAAATGGCCTTTGGAATTCAGCCGGGGACCAGTATTTTTGTTCCCTTGTGCGGAGTACGTCACTCTGGGGGTTTGGGACCAGCGGGTTTGTGCATGGAGAATTCCCCCCTCGTTCCCCTTTGGTTTGGTGGCATTAGGATTGCGAGGGCAATTAATTTATGTATAAAAATCTTCCTACGTCTGAATGTTCACAGCTGTGAAGTCGAGGGAATAATTGTCTCATGGCTTGTGTGATAAATAATTGGGCTTTTTCTTGTAATAAGAGGTCTGCACATAAATATGGTGCTTTAATGTGTATCATGTAAAATGATGTGTAGTTTCAAACTCTGCAAATTCTGGGCTGTTTGCAGTTTTGTTACACTGAGGAATGATGTCAGTCCCACCCAAAACACTCCTGAAGCTGCCTTACAACACAAGTTTTTTACTATGAATATCCAATGGCATTTGTCCACTTTAATGACACTGTGATAGAGATTAGTGGGGCATCCTTTAAAAAAAAGTGTGCTAAAAGTTACCTGTGTTTGAAAACCATGGAATAATTCAGGTTAGAACAGACCATTTCATCCAGCCTCCTGCTCAGAGCAGGCTCAGCTGCATCTTCAGCGAGTTTATAGAGTTGCTCAAAGGGAGAAATTTGGAGTAAGATTTGAAATACTGAATAAATAAAGTTCTTCATTAGGGGTGGATTCTTGTCACCTTCCTCCTTAGCTTGGCTGAGAAGGCAGGGTGGAAATGTTCTGCAGAAAATCCGGTCCCTGTTGTGGAGGAGCGTGGCTCCAGCAGGGTTTGAAAAGATGCAGAACTGGCTCTCAGAGGTAGCCTGGCAGTTGTCAGAGAAGCTCTTTGCTGCTCTTTGAGTTCCAAACTTCATGTGGTAGAGGGAAATATGCTTTCACTGTCATTTTATTGTGAAAAATTGGAATTGGGGAAAAACCCTCAGCACAGAGTTGAGAACACCGAGGGTGTCTCTCATCTGCTGAGTGAAGTGTCTTCACCCAGTCCTCGGCACAAATGTGTCCTTGAAGGATTTTGGGGTTCACCTGGGGCTCTCAGAGCAGTCCTGTTGGAGCTGAACTCCTCAGTGGAACTGAGGCAATGTGGCTCTTGTTGATTAAGTGGACAAAGGATCACAGAGCAGGCTTCAAAGTGCTTTTCCTAATTTCCTTTTTTTTTTTCCTTTTCTTGTCTGCATTGCTTGAATGATGGAGTGAATCAGACATTTCATTTCTTAATGGAGATCACACACTCCACAAAATTAAATTGTTTTCAAGAATTTATGTTAAATTGAACCTTCAGAGACAGACTTGAAAGAGCCACCATGTCTGAGTTAATATTTAACAGAGAGTTCTGCAGTTCTTAGCCAAGGGGGAATTTCAGAAAGCACTCCAGTCCCTTTCAGTTGAAGCACATGTGAAAGGTTTGTTAGGAGCAGTTTCAGGGCTAAAAGCAAATTGATTGATAGCTTATCAGTACTTCACAAAAAGACCTATCTGTCAAAATTGGGGTTGATGTTGAGGTACTTGAAAAAGCAGGCAGTGTTAGCTCAGGTGTCTCCTCCACTTGCAAACAGAAGGGGTTTGTTAGCCAGCTCCAGATTTCTGCTTTGATATCATGTTTTCCACTTTCATTTTCCATCTTTAGTGGGGGAGCATGACCCCCCTCCATGGTGTGGCAAGGCTCCAGGCTGCCTCTGGAAGGGAAAAGCCGTGTTGGTGTTGCACAGAGGGGTTTGATCACCACTTAGTGAAGGCATCTGGGGTCCTGTGCGCTCAGGGATGGAATGGGAACCACAGAATCACAGAATATTCTGAGCTGGGAAGGATCCACAAGGATCATTGAGCCCAACTCTAGTGAATGGGGAATCCCTCCAGCCCTGGTGTTGGATTTTTACCCCAGGGTAAAAGCAAAACTTAACATTGTGTGAATCAACCTATATCTACATGGGGTGAAATTCAGCGCCAATCCAAAAGCCTGAGATCTTAGAAAGAAGGAAGAAAAGAACCAGTAACCTTTGCAAACTTACTCTGGATGTATATCCAATCCCATGGAAACAAAGGTTTAATCTCCCTTCTTTCTATTTAACCATTTTCCCAGATGTTTCCTGCAGTTTGACAGATGTGTCTTTTACTAGAAAGCTGTGCTCTTGAGAATGGGAATGTTATGGACACAGTTGCTATAGACAGTGAGTGTGTGAGGGTAAGGTCTGGAATAAAACCTTACATGAATTTCTGCTTGAATCAGTAGTTTT
The DNA here is from genome assembly GCA_013397095.1 of Sterrhoptilus dennistouni. NCBI lineage: Eukaryota > Metazoa > Chordata > Aves > Passeriformes > Zosteropidae > Sterrhoptilus > Sterrhoptilus dennistouni. Next base: position 128,103 of record VWZU01003030.1, on the reverse strand, counting down.
GTTCCCCATGTTGTGGGATGGCAGGCACAGCCTGGCAGGTTTAACTCCTTCCTACAGCATTGCCAGCTGCTGGCAGACTGCTGGAATTCCCAACCAGTGATCTGGGGGAGGAAGCTGAGGGATCCCAGGGAATCCTTGAGCTGCAGGGCTGGGGGTTGTGGGATGCCCTGAGGCTGGGCTGTGCAGGGCTGGGCTGGTTTAAGGTTTATCCTAAAGAAAGAGGAGGGGAATAAAAGGGCTTTGCTGCCATTGGGGTCTGGAGGGTTTGATCCCAATGATGGGGTTGCTTTCCCAGGGGGAATTCTGCAGAGATGGATCCCATGTGGGTGGATCTTGGTGTGGATGGACCCTGTGTAGGTGGGTTACAGAACCGCAGAATATTCCCAGTTGAAAAGGACCCACGGAGATCAGCAAGTCCAGCTCTTCAGTGAACGGCCCATTCAGGGATTGAACCCCCACTTGTGGTGGTGTTGGGTGTGGATGGATCCCATGGAGATGGATCCCACGTGGATGGTGAGCCATGTGGACATGACTGACACCACTGACATGACTGATGTTCTGCTGCCCAAATGATGCTTCATAAAACCTTTGTCATGTTTTTAATCAGCAACTGTCATAATTCACAAACCAATACCTTCAAAGGGGAGTGAGCAAAATCCCCAAACATTTTTGCTTGTGATTTGCTTTTCTAATTAAGTCTTGCCTAAACCAGAAGATGCTGTGAGAGGAGACTGTTGATTGCAGAGTGGGGTGCCTGAGCTGCAGAAATACCCTCCAAACACTCTGCTGCTGCTGCTACTGCTGGGGTCCATTTGGTAACCAGCTTTTCAAGGAAATAGTTTACTATATTGGTCTGAATAGTTGTGCAATGCACAATGAAGCTGTTACTGTTTTTATAGTGCTTCTAGAGTTTTCGGTAATTCAGATTTTATTAGCAATTACAAACAGTTTCAATAAACTTTTAATGAAATGTTTATTCCTTCTTTAAAACAGCCTGTGAAAAAAGTCTCATTTCTTAAAACCAGTTGTTTAAACACTGCTCTTGGTCTGAAGGCCTAAAGGAGCCTGGGTTTTTTTGGGAATTTTTGAAATGTCTGGAAGTGAATTATTGTAGTTTCTCAGCTTTTCCTGCTTCACCTCAGCTAATGTTACAGTGTGTATCTGAGGGAGAGAGACCATAAGATTTAAGTTTTAAGAATCCCTGGCCCTTTTCCCTGTTTCTCATTAGACCCAGTGAAGCTGGAAGGGAAGGCTGTGCAGTCCCATTTTCTCCTGATGATTTGGCACAGTTAATTCCAGCACTGTGACCTTATTTTCAGAGGCTGGTTTGTGTTGTTAAAGCTCTTACCAAATAACCTGGTCATGCTTGTCCTGTTGATGCCTCTTACTTCTCCTATCATCTGTTTGAAGAAAGTTATTAATCTGCTCTTCTGCTGTAAAATTGAACCTGATGCAGTCTTTTAGGTCGTGGAGCTAGGGAAACCCCCACAGACTTGTGAGAATTTGGGGTTCATGGCTTGATTTAAGCTGGTACTGACTTTTACAAAAACAGTTCCATGACAGGCACTGGGTGATGATCAAAAATACTTTTTCCCAAAAAAAGTAAAAAATATTGTAAGGAAGAACCCAGTGAATCCTCTAAGAGAACATAACTGGCATTCTTTATTTTCTTTAGCCCTCCTGCCATGTTTCACCCCTGAGTTTGACCACCAGCAGGTTTTCCCAGAGCTTGGAATGCCCTGGCAGTCCTGAGTGCCCCTGGCTGATGCTGGTGCCCTGGGACATGACCCACTGCTGCATTTGATGTGCAGCCTTTCCCCTGACACTGGCCTGGGACCTTCTCTGGGTGATCTTAAATAGTTTTTATGGTATTTTCCAGTGACCGGGTACAAAAGGCTCGTTGCGTGTGCCAAGTGTGACTTCAAAAGGAATTAAAAAAGCTGCACATGAGCCCTCTGATGGAGGGGTAGAGTGCAGGAGGAAATGTGTGCCAGAGGTGTTTGGGTGGGCACAAATGAATCCCTTCACAAACTCTGTCCTTCTGACCCTCTGACCTTGGAGATGTTTCCATTAAAGCCTTCCTGCTCTTTCCCTACACTCAGGTTTTCCTTCCTGCTTGTTTGAAATTTGGAGTGTCTCTTTTGCCTCATGTTTTTATAATTTGCTCTCCTGGAAGTTCTCCCCTCCAAGCATCCAAAGTGCCTTAAGCACTTGAAGCAGCTCAGAGTTCTGCAGAATTTTAGTTTCCCTTCCAGCAGCGATTAGCTGTACTGGATCCCATCCTGTTCATCCTAGTGCCTCCAGTGTCCTGCCTTGCTCCACTCCCCTGCTTCTCCAGCTTTGTTTCACTGCCTCAGGTACCTCAAAAAGCACTGTGGTGGCTTCTGCAGAGTTCACTTTGGAGGTAGAAAGGAAACCTGAGTTCTGGGGTGGACTGGCAGCTGTAGGATGGAGTTTCTGGTAGTTTGATGTGTCTGAGTTGTGCAGCTTTGCAGAAAGTGCCATCCAAGCAAATGCTCTCCAAAGTGCAGCAGCAGCATCTCTCAAGGACAGACCACATCCTGTGCAGGGCCTTTCTCAGCTTCCCCAACACTCACTTCCCAGTCCTCTGTCATTTGCTCTTCCCAGCTGGCAGAAATAATTCTTCCATGCAGCATTTTTCTAGTGTGTGGTGCAGGATTTTCCAGAGGCAGCTGGAGCTACTGTTGTTCTTTGAAGAGAGGGTTTTGGAGAGGTGGCTGAATCAGATAAATCCCAAGGAGTTGGTTCCTTGTCCTGAGCCTTTCCAAGAACTGCTCCTAGGCAGGAGCTGGGACAAGGAGCCAGAGACAACCTGGTGCAGGTTAGAGGATTAAAAAGTTTCTCCTCTTGGATTGATGGGCCAAAAATTTCTTGTCCTCAGTCCTTGAAAAATAAGTTGGATCTGATGGGAGCTCAGCTGCTGGTTCCCACCTAGTAAGAGTTAAACAAAACTTTGAAGATGTGGAAAAGAATTATGTTTATTCTCCAGAAATCACTGCGCACTTTAGGAGACTTTTTGTGATTGCTGCAATATTAATTTATACCTAGACACTTTGTTGTTGTGGTAACACTGAAATCTGGAGCTTTCTCTTGTTTCTAGCACCAGTTTTTGAGCCATTCATGGTTTTTAAAATTTTCTTTCTTTAAATTATGTTAAAGCTACCTCAGCAGAATTAATGACATCAGTAACCAGTTCAGAAGCTTATGGGTATTTATTATAAGTTAAATTTTTGTTGCTTGTGTCTCAGGAATGGCCTCACATAAAGGCTCTTCAAAAAATGCTGTAAATTTAGAATGAGACATCGAATGTGCCAGACAAAAGAGAACCTAAACATAGGAGTTGGAGTAGGTTTAGAGTTGGAATATGTTTGGAACTGAGCAAGGCAGCAGCAGTGCAGGACAGAGAAATTAGTAAATAATTTTCTTGCCCTTTTTAAAAAAAATGTAACCTTCAGTCTGTACCTATTGCAGCGAGGTAACTTTGTCACTGTTTCTGCATTGTTTTTGTGTATATGTTCCAGCAGTGACAGAACTTTTAATTTAATAAATCCCTTATAAAGCAACCAGTGCTGCCTTCTCAAACCATCCTGTGAGTGTTGGAGCAGAGATGGCCAAACATTAAAAAAAAAGAATCCTGTGAGAAAAACGAGTAGGATCTGAGATTGTGTTAATTGATTTTACTGTACATTAGATTTAGATTTCAGTTTTGTGGCTTTGGCTTTGGACCGAGGTCTTACATCATGCACTTCTCTTGCATTCTCTCATACTTGTGAATATAAAGGCTTCAGGAAGGGAAATTCATCTGTATCTAAATATTTGTGCTTGGTGCAGGCTGTAATGGGACACTCCTTTGTGAATTTCACAGCTTATTACTGATTTCTGTCTTCTGCTCTGAAATCTGTTCTCCTGGTCGATTCCATTTGCAAGGGACTGTCTGCTCCAAGTTTTATCTCTGAAAATCCTGTTTTGCTGAGGATAAATATAGAAAGTCTGCCTTGTGTTTGTTTATATGTGAGATTATCCCATTTCTTTTTAGTGTTTGTTCAGTGGTTTAGACTTAAGTGTCTTTCCTTTGAGGGAGAGTATTCATTATGTTTCTCAGGAAAGCATATCTGATTCTGTGGCAGGAGTGATTCCTGCAAAAAACAAGGATCTCTGCAAGTTTTGGGATGGAGTACTGGGCCAGAGAAGGAAAAGGCTGCTCAAAGGAACTGGGAAGCACAAAGCTGATAAAGTGGGATGGAATGGCATTATTTATTTAGGTGACAGTCATTCATGAAGGCATTGGCTGCTTGGAGTATTTTTTCATGTTCTGAATACTTCATATAATTGGCTGACACTCACAGCAAATTGCTGCTGCTTTCAGGTTTTGTTTGGTTTTTCTGGGTTTTTTTAAGTGAATTTGTATTGCTTAAAAATTCTGAATAAGGAACTCTTAAGGATTTTTCCCTCTGGATGTGTATGACCTTATTTTGAAATACCACTTTAAATTGTAGTTTTCCCACCTCACAGTAACAGAATTAATGTGTGCAAGTGGAGCCTTTTGCAGGAAATGATGCTCATCATGTGGAGCAGATATTTGGTACCAGTGGGTTAGAAAGCCTTTAACAGGAGCAAGTTACCCTCTTTCAGACTTAGTGAATAAAGGCAGTATAAGATGTTTGGAAAACAAACGCAGAGATGCTGAACACGTTTAAATCGTATAAGAATTAAGTTGCAGAAATGAAGTTTGCTGTTAAGCAGTGCATTATGTTAGTGTGGAGAGAAGGGGGTGGTTGTTCTTTGTGCGAGTGAAACTCTCCTCTGGAGCTTCCATTTCAAGCCAGCGCTCGGCTCCTGCCAAAGGGAGTGAGAAGCGTCTGTGATTTCTTGCCTTGGAGGTACAGTAATGCTTTTGGCAGCGTTCCTGCAGGCTGGAAGTGAGTGCAGGCAGCGCTGTCCCCTTCGTGGGCCTCTTTTTTTTTTCCCTTTTCCTGCAGCAAGCAGCTGGCAGAGGCCTCCTGTTGCTGTGGGCCGGGTGTGAATTCCCCCCTGGCGGTGCCAGCCAGCAGAAACAGCCTCCGGAGGAAGGTCCTGCTGCACAAAACTGCTGGGAACAGAGGGATTTAATTTGAATTTATCCACCCTGGCGCTGCTCTGAGCAGGGCTGGGACACTGGCATGGGGGTGCCTTTGGTGACAGCCACCCCAGCACAGGATGCTTGGTGAGTTTCTGGCTGGGAAGCCATGCTGGGTTTTAAGGGTTGGAGAAATTCACTGGAGGTTGGGATCGTGTCTGATTTTGCTGAAATAAAGCTGGAAGGAGCTGGGGATAGCTGTGTTAGCAGGGAATGGGGGTGGTGGGGTGGATCCCTGGGCCTGGGTCTGCTCTGGGCTCACCCATGGGAATTGCTGCATTTACAGTACTGGAATTGCACTGGTGTTTCCCCCAGTGCTCGTGGCCTCAGGGTTGGTAAAATATGCTGATTTTTAAGACAAACTGGAGTCCAGGGATGGCAAAGCTGTTTGGACAGCTGGATTTGTTTGTAGTATATATATTTAAGTTCTTTTTCAAGCTTGGTCAGAAATCCTTTTTTGTGATTTTGGGCCCTTAGGTTTGACATGAGGGATGGATCTCTGAACCTATTCAGAGTGTGTGGAATGTTTGAGCTCATGGACTTCAGTGAAATACAATTATTTTCACACACTTCTCTTCTGATTGCCCCTTCAGATAAAGCCTTTAATAGCAAAACAAGAATCATGGTCATCATGATAATAACAACAGCAAATTTTCCATAGAAAATTATTTTTAAGTGTCGCTCTAAACGATAAATTACTTAATAACATGAAATTGATGAATGCCCTATAAATAATCTTACAATTGTCTGACAAATCTGTAGGATTTGCTATTTATGTGTGAACAGGAGGGATTCTCAAATGCTGCTGTATTTTCACGAGGGCAGAGCTTTCATGGTTCTGTCCTGCACAGTGCTGGAACATTTCCAGAAGAAATACTGTCTGATGTGGAAGTAGAAATTTCAGGTGTTTTTCATTTTTTCCAGAGACTGTGGGAATTGAAGGTGGATGAATTGAGGAGAGGATTTTTAGGGAGTGGATTAGAACCAGTTCCCTGCCCGGAAGGGGAGTTGTTCTAATTTAGGAAGAGGGAATTATTTGCCTACAGAAAGACCTGGGGTGTGGTCTGCTGAGATTGCTGAGATAACTCAATAATTTTAGGTGTCTTTAGGGAAGATCTGCCTGCTGGGTTTGTTCCTGGGCACAAATTGATCCCACTGCCCAATTTCTTTGTCTCTTTTTCCAGGAGTCTTCAGGGAAAATTTTTGACGAGTTTTTCGGTGTTATAATTTTTGTTTGGATTGGGTTTTTGTTTGGGTTTTGTTGTTGTTGTTGGTTATGTGTGGTTTTTTTGGCAGAAAAACTGCCAGTTCAACAATATTTAGGGCCGTGACTCTTCATTTAAATTGAGGATGAGTGAAATAAGTGCTGTTGTGTAAAATGGAAAATTTATTTTGCTTGGGAATTTCAGTAAGTTTGTTCGTCAGTGGTCACTTGATAGCCCCACCCCCCAGTAAATGCAACACTAAGTTGTTGAAAAGGGAGTTTTAAGACAAAAAACCCCAAGCAACTGGTGTAGTAGGTACATGCTTTGTTTCATTTCATAAAGGTTTTTTTTGGGGAGAAAACAAAATTTTTGCTTTGAAAATCAGTTTGTGTTTACTAAAGCAAAATAGATTACTTCTGAGTAGAGATACTGTTTTCTTTTGAGGCAGTGAAAAGTAGGAATCTCGTGGAGCTGTTGGTGGTTTTGCAGCTTCCAAATTGTCATTTTAATTGTAGCAGCTCAGCTAATACTTAGTTGAAAAGTGAGAATTTGGCTTGCAGCCACCAGAGGTTCTGCAGTGCAGCACCAAGAAGGGGCATTTGCTGAGCAGTGATTTTAGCCGTGGGTTTTGGTGTTGCTGTTTCCCAGGATATCCCAGGCTTTGCCCAGGCTGTGTGTGAGGTTCCTGCCTGCCTGCTCAGGGCTGGGGTGGGATCGTTTCCATGCTGTAATCCAAGAGGAGCTACTGTATGTTAAATACAGAGCCCCTTGTGCCGCCATTAACTCACATTTGTATCAGTCATTATTAGCTCAGAGCACTGCAGTTCCAAACTTTTCCTGCAGCTGAATTCTCCTGGAATTGTGCTGGTACAGTGATTCCTGGGGAATTGTGAGCTGCTGGTCAAATCCAGCCTGGAGAATGGGCTCAGAGAACACACAGGACCAGCTGTGAAACCTCCAGGGTTGGATTTTACGGTGGATTCTCCTAATCTGCAGCTGCTAATTTGTAATTAGTGAGAAGGGCTGAGGAGACGCAAAGGGTTACAGATTGTATTGTTGTGCTCTTGGCTCTTCCCTCCCCAGGCTGCCAGGGGAATTTGGCACAGAGTCCCTGTGTCCTGAGCTTCCCAAGTCACTGGTTGCCTGGCATCATGTTAACCCAACTTCTACCGTGAAAAATGAGCTGAGATTTGATTCAGCAGCAATAATTTCTTTCCAGCCAAGTGACTCTTGAGCAAGCTGAGGAATTGTGAGTAGTTCAGCCAAGGTGCTGTTCCTGGATGCAGCAGAGATCTGGATCCTCATCTCCAGAAAGGAGGGGACTTGTTGCTCTCACCTGACAGGGGCCACAAAGATGACAAAGATAGAGGTTTTATTTGAGGAAAGTATTACTGAAATAAAAGGTTGATGAAGAGATGAACTTGGGAGTGGCATGAAGATGATGAGAGGGGAGCAATGGCTTTGTTTCTCTCTTTATTCAAAAGTCAGGGCTAGAGCAATCCAAGCTGTTGGATTTTAGGTTGAAAAGAAACAAAAAGAGCCTGTGAAGAAAAGGTTCTTTTAAAAGTTTGTGCAATCCATGACCACCACGGGATGTTGAGGCTGAAGGATTTAGGGCTGGGCAGGATCTCCATGGAATATCCCCACACCCTGTGTGGGTGTTTTAGGGGCTCCTCATTTCCCTCTATTGGCAGGACTTTTTCCCTCAGCCTTGCTTGTGGAGAGACTTCATCAGACACTGAAACAAGCAGTAACTTTATGGACTTGTAATTTGCTCTTTCATCACAGCATTTTTAAAGATTGTTCCTGCATATTAATTTGCCATGACAGGCTTTAAAAAACGGGGGGAAACCACCTTGAATTTCAGACCCTTACAGACAGGACACAGAGGGTGTTTCACTGGTGCTCAAGAATGGTCCAAAGACAAGTTGTTATTTTTATTTTCTGTAGAGCCAGTGGTCTCCTCTGGTGCTTTTGCAGCTGGAATTTGCTGTTCCCCACTGCACTGTGTGAGCTCTTCCAGCACTGCTGATTTCAGGCTGCTGGGGGTGCCCATGTTCACTGGTGATCAGGGAGGGAGGACTTCTCCCTTCAGTCACTGGTTTGCTTTCAATGACAATTCTGTTGCAGTATGGAAATCTCTCATCCACAGATACAAACCCAGCTTTCTTTTCATTGCAGTGAATGATGGGCTCATTATGTGAGCACATCTACAGGGATTTACTGTTCAGGAGTAGCTGGAAGTTGTTCTTTTGAAAGAGCAGTTGATAAAAAATGATTCTGAGATAAATGCAGTGTAGTTTGCTTTTCCTTCATTTTCTCCTCTGGTGATTTTGCTTCCTGCCTTGACTCCCTGCATTTTTGCTGATACCAGCCATGTCTTTTCAGTGTAAAACTTTTCTTGGGCTTCAGTGATGCTTAGAGAATGTTTCAGTATTAGATAGAGTGGCATTAATAGTATGGTAGAGAGGAGGAGTCTGGTACTTTAAAAAGTTGTTTCTTGGTACATCTGGACGAACATCGGAAGAAATTCTAGGCTGAAGAGAAGCGTTGGTCGGCAAAGCCGGCAGATGTGGGGTGTTGTCTTCTTTTGGGATATTCCACTGGGGGATTCTACCTCTCAGGACAGCCTGGACCCACACTAATCCCTTTTCTCCCCGTTCCCCTCCCTGCCAGACCCAAGACTGCCAACGGGGATTACCGGAAGGAGCACCGGGAGCGGAGCCGCAGCCCCATTGAGCGGGCGGCCGCCCCCACCATGAGCCTCCACGCCAACCACATGTACGCCTCCATCCCCAGCCTGAGCATGGAGCAGCCCCTAGCACTGACCAAAAACAGCGTGGAGGCAGCCAGGACAGTGGGCATCTCCCCCAGCCTGAGCAGCGTGGAGCGCCAGCAGGTACGGCATCATCCTGCCCGGGGTGTGGGGAGGGCTCCTGGCTGCACACACAGCCTGCAGGAGCTGCACTGGGGCACAGGGAGGGCTCCTGGCTGCACACACAGCCTGCAGGAGCTGCACTGGGGCAGTGGAGGGCTCCTGGCTGCACACACAGCCTGCAGGAGCTGCACTGGGGCAGTGGAGGGCTCCTGGCTGCACACACAGCCTGCAGGAGCTGCACTGGGGCAGTGGAGGGCTCCTGGCTGCACACACAGCCTGCAGGAGCTGCACTGGGGCAGTGGAGGGCTCCTGGCTGCACACACAGCCTGCAGGAGCTGCACTGGGGCAGTGGAGGGCTCCTGGCTGCACACACAGCCTGCAGGAGCTGCACTGGGGCAGTGGAGGGCTCCTGGCTGCACACACAGCCTGCAGGAGCTGCACTGGGGCAGTGGAGGGCTCCTGGCTGCACACACAGCCTGCAGGAGCTGCACTGGGGCAGTGGAGGGCTCCTGGCTGCACACACAGCCTGCAGGAGCTGCACTGGGGCAGTGGAGGGCTCCTGGCTGCACACACAGCCTGCAGGAGCTGCACTGGGGCAGTGGAGGGCTCCTGGCTGCACACACAGCCTGCAGGAGCTGCACTGGGGCAGTGGAGGGCTCCTGGCTGCACACACAGCCTGCAGGAGCTGCACTGGGGCAGTGGAGGGCTCCTGGCTGCACACACAGCCTGCAGGAGCTGCACTGGGGCAATGGAGGGCTCCTGGCTGCACACACAGCCTGCAGGAGCTGCACTGGGGCAATGGAGGGCTCCTGGCTGCACACACAGCCTGCAGGAGCTGCACTGGGGCAATGGAGGGCTCCTGGCTGCACACACAGCCTGCAGGAGCTGCACTGGGGCAATGGAGGGCTCCTGGCTGCACACACAGCCTGCAGGAGCTGCACTGGGGCAATGGAGGGCTCCTGGCTGCACACACAGCCTGCAGGAGCTGCACTGGGGCAATGGAGGGCTCCTGGCTGCACACACAGCCTGCAGGAGCTGCACTGGGGCAATGGAGGGCTCCTGGCTGCACACACAGCCTGCAGGAGCTGCACTGGGGCAATGGAGGGCTCCTGGCTGCACACACAGCCTGCAGGAGCTGCACTGGGGAGAACAGGCTGCTCCTCAGGCAGGATGGGCTTTGGAATGCACTCTGAATGTCACAGCTGGCTGTGGTACATTGGGACGTTCCAAAGCTTGAGAATGCATGGGTTGTATATGGGAATGCATGAGTTGTATTTAGGAATGCATGGGTTGTATTTGGGAATGTATGTGTTATATAGGAATGCATGGATTGTATTTGGGAATGTATCCATTGTATATGGGAATGCATGGGTTGTATATGGGAATGTCTGAGTTGTATGTAGGAATGCACGAGTTGTATATGCGAATGTGTGAGTTTTTATTTGGGCATGTGTGAGGTTTTTATTTGGGAATACATGTGCTTTAACTGGGAATACCTGTGCTTTAACTGGGAATTCAGAGTGTGGTTCAGGCAGGCTCCAGCACCTGCCAGGCAATGTTCAGGGACACCCCCTGTGGCCCTCCTGGTGCTCCCTGTGTGCTCCCCTCTGTCCCAGCTCCCTGTGTGTTCCCCTCTCCTCTGCCCCAGCTCTCTCCACCCTCAAGAAGGGCTACATCACAGAAGGGAAAATTTGACACTGACTGATCTTAGTTGTTGTAGCCAGCCAAAAGCATTTGCTGTGTTGCTCAGAGCAATGTTGTATCACTCATTCCCTTTTCCTAAAGCCAAGTCATTATTTTTGATTACTTTATGCCTGATTTCCATGTGCTAGAGTGTGGTTGTTCAGGTTTTTTTGTTGGTTTGCCATCTTGCACATGGCAGTTGTTTTGCTGCACAAGTGCTGAAGCTGAGCCATTTCTGTAGGCAAGAACAGTTTTCTCATGTGTCAGACTCACTTTTATCCCTCCTACAAGTGGAGAGACAAAGCAAGAGAACTGAGCTGTGATGAGCTGCAACACTGAGAAATTAAACTGGTCCATGTACCCAAGCTCTTCCTTCCCTGGATCCCTCCCTTCTGTTCTCTTGGACATTTTGAACCAGATTTCAATCATTTTTCTTGGGGAAATAGGATCTTGAGGCTTCAAGGGTAGAAATCATACAAAACAAAAAGTGTACTGAGAAAACAAAATCCTAGTTTGATGATGCCTTGTTTTTGGGTTTTTTTTTTGTTGTTTTTTAACATGTTGAATGAGATTTCATCTTACTCTGTTTCTAATAAAACAGGTAGGAGAAAAATACTTCATTTGCAGCAGGACAAGATTATTCAGCTGTTGTAGTTAGTGATTGGTATTAAATTCTCAGTTTATCTCAATATTTTTATAAAAGTTTCTATATTCTGTACACATACAACCATAGCAGAGGATTCTGCAAGGTGCCTTACTGGGTTCTTTAAGGTGTTGGCATGTGAATTTCTGAGTGATTGATAACCTGTCTTTCTCTCTCTGCTTCCCACCTCCTGCATGTCCAAAACATTCTTCTGAAGAAAACTAAATACAAGCCTTTCTCAAAAACCACTTTAGAGAGGCACAAAATCCTGGCCCAGATGGAAAATAATTACTCCCACATGTGAACTGCTTACAGAAAAATCAAATAATTCTTCTGTTTTTCTTTATTTACTTTTTTTTACTTTGCTGCCAGTGCAGTAAGATGTAAATAACCTCATTGCTGTTCTGTCCTGGCAAAAATTGTGTTAGACTTCCCTGGAAAGCTCAGCTCTTTCACTTTACTGGCCTTGCTCTTACTCTGCCTGAAGCAACATCAAAGGAGGGAAATCCCCTCCTTTCTCAGTGACCTTGTATTGGGGTGGTTTTTTTTTGTGGGTAAAATTTTGTAAGATGGTCAAGAAATTAAACTACATCAAGCCTGTTAATCTTTTGAACACTTACTACTTAATTTGCATTGAGTATAATGGACTCCTTGCATCATCAAATATATGGAATTTATTCCAATACTCTGTTATTCCCTTCAGCCAGCTGGAGAAACTGGGACATTTCTTTTCCCAGGGCTTTTTGTAAATTTCCATAGTAAACAACTATGAAAAGATATTTAAAGTATAGATGGTGGAGTTCTGATGTAATGTAGCTGTGAATAGACATTTTGGGGCATTTGCATGTGATGTTAATTAAGTATGAAGTATTAATTAATTCACCTGCTGGAAAGGCAGGTGAATTCCAGCAGGAAAAGATTTGTGCTCTAGACTGCCTCAGAGTTCTTCATATTCATTGTACATCCCGTGGGATTAGGATGCACTGTGGAATACAGAGGTGGGGCTAGGAAAACTCAATTCCTGAAAATCGTAACAGCAAGACAACAAATACCTGGAAAATCTGCAAACCCTTTGTGTGTGTGGCCACAGAATGAAACAAACATTTAATGTGTTGGCATTTAGTGCTGCATATGGAACTCAGTGAAGTTGACACAATCAATGTAGAATCACTTTTAGTGTTTGCTTTCACACTGCCCTTTTTCTGTTCACTGAAATAACAAGAACCTCTATGGAAATGTAATGTGGATTGTTATTTTTAGCCAGAGAAACAGCTGAATATTTGGGGGTTTAATGTGAATTGGGTAGTTTATGGGTTTAATTGCAGAAATGCAGTGTAGATTTTTATTTTTAGCCAAAGAAACAGCTGAATATTGGGGGGTTTAATATGAATTGAATAGTTTATGGGTTTAATTGCTGGGGCTGTGAAGTTGCAACAATCAGTGTAAAATCACTTTTAAAGTATGCTTTCACACTTCCCTTTTTTTGTTCACTAACATAAGAACCACTGTGGAAACGTGATGTGGATTTTTATTTTTAGCCAAAGAAGAGCTAAATTTCAGGGGGTTGATCTGAAGTGGTGCAACTGCTGGTGCTGAGTGTGCCCTGTGCTTGTGTCCCCACAGAACCGTCCCTCAGTGATCACCTGTGCTTCTGCCAACAACCGCAACTGCAACCTGTCGCACTGCCCCGTCGCCCACAGCGCCTGCTCCGGGGCTGCCTACAGGAGACCCTCCAGCTGTAAGTGCCCCCAGCTGCCCTCCCTGCCCTCCCACCACAGCACAGGCCTCTCCGCACTGGCAGGGAGAAAAGGAGCTCAACAATCCCTTTGTCTCCTGGGCCACAGCAGAGTATAGTATAGAACTAGGGGGAGGGAGGTGTTCTTTTTTCTTGTTTTGAAAAGCTGATTAAAAAAACCCCACCAAACAAGCACCCCACACAGACAAATAAGTCATTATGTTTATTTTAGTGCAGCTGACAAACAGCAGGCAAGGCCAGCAGATCCCCCCACGCTCTTATTTTAGGAGCTGTAGTTTCTCCCCTGCTCCCTCAATAGCCAGGAGACTCTTGTGATTCAGCTGCAGTTGCAGAAATCTTTTCCTGCAGCCACAAATCCCCTTCCAAAGCCTGTACCCTCCACCCTGCTCTGCATGGATAACACAAAAACCTTTGCAGGGCAGTTGCTACAGCAACCCAAGCAGGGAGCTTTAGCTTTCTGCCTTCTGTGCAGTTACTAGTGCTCATGAAATCTGCTCAGGCAGTCCTTGCTGGGAAAGCTGGGCTCTTTGTGTTCACTCTCCCTGCACAGAAAGCACAGGGCAAGCTCAGCCCTTCCCTTTGCAAGTCCTTTACCTGCTGGGGCAGGGCTGTAACTTGCAGCATTGCCAAAAGCTCAGGGCAGTGGGGCTCCAGCAGCCAGGAGGTGTCCATGGAACAATACCAGCATGACCTAAAGCCCACAGCAGGGTCATTATTAGTATTTTATTATTAATAGTATTTTTAAATTTTTTTAATAAAGCTTAGTATACTGTTGATAACTGGAATTGGGAGCTGAAGGAGACCCTTTGACCCTTGGAGAAATCAGTCATTGGGGATCTCAGATGTTACAAGTTTTCTCACAAACTGGTGCTGCTGGTCCCTGGAGAGCTGCCCCAGTGGGCATGGGAACAGGGCTGGATGTTTCCAAAAAAGATTTGTCTCCTGTCAGGTGAAGGGTGTCTGTGCATGACCCTCATGTTTATTTTAGGATCAATCAAGCAGGGGGGCTGTGCCATGGATCCCAACAGTTCCAGGTATTTTTGGAAAGACAGTTCTTACTAAGACACACAAATGCTGATTGTAAATTGTAAAACTGCAGTGCTCTTGTATTTAGTCTGAGGGATTACTACAGTTCTTGTTCAAAATCTGTCTCTAAGGCTCTTGTAGCAGTTTTACAGCACTTACTGCAGTGCTGATGAGTCATTTAGTCCTGACTGCTCCCAGCACAAGTGTGTGGAGTAAGATAAAAGGCTGAGCTCAGCTTCTGGCATGCTGAAGTTTAGGATGAGGCTTCCTCATACCTGACTGCTATCAGCAAGCTTGGGAGCTGATTCTAAACAACTCTTTACATCATTAATTTCATTTAAGCCTAAATATAAGTTCTGTGTGATTGTTTTGGGAGAAGGTTTCCATAGAATTGGAGCTAGAGCTGTTAGTTGCCTGAGGGAGAAACACAATTAGATATAAATGCTCACCTGTTCCAGGTCACAGAAATGCAAAAATACTTAATTCCAGTTGGGTTTTTTTTTTTCATTTTAACTCCTTCCTTCCCACCTTCTTGCCCACCCCTTTTACTCCCAGGTCTGTAAGGGTGTGTGACAGGGGCCTGTAGTGACAGAGACTTGGAGTGACAGAGCATTAAGCTACAGGGGAGGTGCTTTGGGGGCTGGAGCCCCTCTGCTCTGGAGACAGGCTGGGAGAGATGGGGGGTGTTCAGCCTGGAGAGGAGAAGGCCCTGGGGAGAACTTAGAGCCCCTTCCTAAAAGAACTTAGAGCCAGTTCCTAAAAGGGCTCCAGGAGAGCTGGAGAGGGGCTTGGGACAAGGACGTGGAGTGATGGACAAGGGGAATGGCTTCCCGTGCCCCAGAGGGCAGGGCTGGATGGGATATTGGGCAGGAATTCCTCCCTGTGAGGGTGGGCAGGCCTTGGCACAGGGTGCCCAGAGAAGCTGTGGCTGCCCCTGGCAGTGCCCAAGGCCAGACTGGATGGGGCTGGGAGCACCCTGGGACAGTGGGAGGTGTCCCTGCCCATGGCACAGGGTGGAATCAATGGGATGAGCTTTAAGATCCCCTGAGGGCAAACAGAGTATGAACTGCGCAGGGAGTGTCAGCAGGCTGAGCTCAGGGTCCTGACTGCCCCTGCCTGTCCCCACAGCCACCACTGCGTGTGACCCGGTGGTGGAGGAGCACTTCCGCAGGAGCCTGGGCAAGAACTACAAGGAGCCCGAGCCGGTGGCGAACTCGGTGTCCATCACGGGCTCGGTGGATGATCACTTTGCCAAAGCCCTGGGGGACACGTGGCTGCAGATCAAGGCTGCCAAGGACGGCGTGGGCAGCAGCCCCGAGCCGGCGTCGCGGCGGGGCCAGGCCTCCTCCCCTTCCTCCCACATGGTCAACCACAACCACTCGCCCTCCGTGGTCTCCTGAGGACAGGACCTTTCCCGGGGTGTGGATTTGCATGGTTTGACTGAGCTTTGGAACAAGTGCTTTCAGTAGTGCCGGGGGAGGGGAGGTTAGTTTTCAACACGTGTTTTTTGTGTACTCACTTTGTTGTTTTGTTTGTTTGTTTTTGTAAAAGGGTGCCCTTAAAGACGATAGCAGGAACTATTTCATAAAGATTCATACGATGTAGCATCCTTTTTTTTTTTCCTGCCTCAATTACCAAAGAAACCTCTGATGCAAATCTGCTGCCCCTTAAAAAAATAATGCACGCTAATCCACAAAAGCCATTACACTTAGTTGGTTGACCCAAGTGCTTTTTTTTCGCTTTTCTTAGCTTCTCAAGACTAGAATTTGTCTGGTTTGCTTACATTGCTTTTGTTTTTTTGTTTTGTTTTTTCTCTCTGTGAAGTAATTTTGTATGTATATACTTGAAAAGAACTGTCATGTATGATTTGCACTATTGGAGGAGGACTGAAGTTGCACAGCAACTTTCTGGAAGAGGCTAATATTTTGAGGGCAAACTGCTGAAAAAAGGGTTTAAGGATGACATTTCTATCAGTTTGATTTTTCTTAGAGCAAAACAGCTTTGGAAGGGGAAGTCTCATACAGGTTATAGGTCTTTCTCTCTTTAGATTTCAGGTGCTTTAGTGCTTGCAACTGGACTGCATAATTTACAGAACACGGGCATTTTTTCCTAAACACTGCAGTTTGTTAGACTAGAGCTGAGGTTGGAGGGTTCCATAGTGCTTAACGATGCATGTTTTATGAAAAATAGCTGGTATCTATTAATGTATAGACAGTAAGAATCATAATACTTATTAGCTTCTCTTCAGAATTAGTTTATTTTTGTCAGTAACAACCCTAGATATACTTACTGCTGGTACAGTTGTACTCTATGATATTTGTATTTGCTATTCACTTTAGTGGCAGCAGCAGCAGCCCTCGAGGGCAGCTCAGGACAGGCCTCGTGCAGCACTGCTGCTTCACAGGGATCTGCTTCCCATACCCCCAGTCTGTGTAATCCACCCTGAACTAGCTGCAGGAACTGCTACCCTTACAGATCTTGGCTGGACAACAGATTGTTACAGTTTGTGAAAGACGAGCTTTTGGTTTGTTTATTTTATTTTATTTTAATTTGGTTTTTTTGTAAAGCCTTTATCCATCAGCCTACGCCGAGTCGCAGCATACATTCCTCCAGTAGATTTATCCAGGTATTACTGCATTTATTATCATTTGCTATATTAATAGCTACTAACTAGACATTTAGGCAGTAGAGGCAGGCATAAAAACCACAGCTGTGCTAGTGCTAAGAGCTTCTCTTCTTCTTGTTAAGTGTAACTACTCTCCCCAGTACATTCCATCTTCCCAGGACAGTTGCAGCCAGGGCTTGGTTTTTACCCTGGGCTCCCTGAAAGGATGGGCTCAGGGTGGGAAGTGAGAACTGGTTGGAAGATGAACTCCACGTGATGTATTATGGACTATGTTACAGTATTGGGTCCATTGTGGCTTTTATTTTATGCGTTTTGGTTTGTTTTTTGTTTTTTGGTTTTTTTTTTAAAGTTAAGCTATTTAATTTGGAAAAGGTGCAGGGTAGAAAGAGATCGGGAGATTGGCTCTTACTCTTGGTGAGAAGGTGGCTGCTCAGTTTTCTTTAAAAAAATGGAAAAAAAATCCACAAAAAAACCCCAACCCATCACCTAAGCCCCCCAGTTTTACACATTTCACTACCATCTTACTGGGTAGTCAACACTTCCTTGCTTTGGCATTCAGTACCCTACTCTCTGTAGGAAGATTGTTAAAAGAACACTTTTTTATATAGGTAACTTTAAGACCATCGTTACGCTGTGCGTAAAGAATGTACAGAGAAATTTGTAGGTATTTTTTGAGGAACAATTAATTTGTTAATGATATGTAGCTATTTAATTTTTTTCCCTTTCCTTTATTGTAATCATTCTTTTTTTTTTTTTTTTTTTTGGAGAAAAAAGTTGATCTTTTTTTTTTTTTTTTTTGTCGTTGTTGTAGATTTGTCTGTAATACAGTAAAAAAGTGCAGGAACACAGTTATTCTATGAGGACACTGCATTAGCATTAATAGCCACTCGTTTGTTATTGCTACAGGCTACTGAGCAGTATAACAGTCAATACTAATACTGTAGATGGACTCTGTGGAAAATGTGACTCCTCTATTTCTTTGTAAACACAAATAAGATAATGTTTTTTAAAGCTAATATTTTCAATAATAGCTGTTTTACAAGGTTACATTTACTTATCTGAGATAGGTAAATGGATTTGAGGGCAATAAAAATTTAATGTGCTACGTCCAGTCCAACAGAGACTGGACACAACAAAGTCACGAAAGCCAAAGGGTTGGGGGGAGGTGGAAGGACACTAAACTGAACTCACCATCACGAGACGTGGTGAAGTTTCTTCACAGAGCCAGGTTATCTACAGTTCAGTTTGAAAGATTCTCTCTGTGTTTGTAAATCTGTAATATACCATTCTTTTGTGGCCTTGTTTCACCTGGAAAAAAAAAAAAAAGGTTTGGCAGGCCATCTTTTTTTTTTGTACTTAAAAGTAGCCTTAAAGAACAATAAAGTGCTCTTAAATCACAGGTGTGTTCCTAAGCCTCTGTACTGCCTGGTGAGAGAGGGATTGGTGTGTGTGAGGCACGTCCTGCTTTCCTTCCAAGCATCCCTACCTGTTTTAGGACCATAACACCACGGGTGGGGCTGCCCCAGCCTCAGTCTGGCCTTCAGGGGGGTTTTCCCTACAAGAGTTTCTCAAGAAATCCTTTACAGCAATAAAAAAATCTTGTTCCTGCCCCAGAACTCACCTGGACAGGGACTGGTTTGGAAAACACCAGCTGGTCCTTGATTGCTGTTCGTTAAATTTGTGGCATTTTATTTGTCCCTCAGCTCCCTCAAGGAATCCCTCCCTGGTGAAAACAGCTGAATTTCAAATGTTGACATCCCCCATCCTCTGTTCTGTGTGAGCAGCATTCCCATGGCACTGCAGATGGTTAATCCTTAAAAAGTACTTGTAATTACCTGAGTTTGGGAAAGCCCAGGGAGCCAGGCAAGAAAGGGGGCTCCAAAACAAAAAATAAAAGCCTCCAAAAGGAACTGGACCCCAAGTTCCAGTTGGCCCAGCAGGGACTGGAGGGTTTGCAGACACAGCAAACCTTGGGGTGAGGGAGATGCCTTGAGAACACTCCAGGAGGATTGGTTTGACACATCTCAAACACATCCCTGGCTAAATCCCCGTGGAAAGAGGCCCAAATCCTGATGTGAGGGTGTGTGGGAAGCAGGCCAAGGACAGCACACCCTTCAGGGAAAATGTCCCTGCACCAAGGATTTGGGGACTCCACACCACAGGCCGGGCACGTCGCTGCCTTCCAGGTCAGTAACTTCAGCAAACTCCATTTTCTGCATGGTGAAAGGATTTTCCAAACTGGCACAGAGTTTCCTACCAGCCCAGACACACATTTCATGAAGTGCCCCAGTGTTTCTCATGGCATCTGTGAGCTGAGTGAGGGCACCTCCCAGCTGTGCCTTCAGTCTCACCCCTCAACACACACGTTATTTCTGCCAAATTCAATAATTTCCATTTCACAGAGCAGACCTGACCTCACAGACATCCTCAGGGAGGCACAGCTCAGGGAGTCCCCTCTCCCAAGTGCACTTTGGGTGTGTTTTGGGCTGGGTTGGATGTACAAATCACCTTTGCAGATAAACACATCCAGAGCACAGAGAGCTGGGCCGTGCTGGTGTCACCAAGGGGCAGCAGGGCTGTGTCCTCACTGAGCAGTGACCACAGTGAGCACTGAGCTGCCCAGCTGGGCTCAGGGGGCCTCGGGAGGCACTGCTGAGGCTGGGGATGTTCCCTGTGGCTGGAGACTCCAGTGACCAAACCCTGCCACCAGCTCATGCTATAAACGTGACGCCCGGGCAAGGCCCACAGGAACATTTCCAGTGCTGTTATTTCTGCCCTCCCCGGGGCTGGCACACTTAGGCTTGGCCCAGGGGAGTGTTCACACTATCTTTAGAGCCTTCTGGAAATTTAAACCCCTCTGCATCCTCCTGCTGCGTGTCCTTTGGCATGGACACAGCCCCAGGCCTGTTCCCAGCTCTCTTCCCTCAGCACACAGCAATTCCCACAGCTGGATTACAAGGTATCATCAAGCACATTTTATCCCTGAAGAGCTCTTGATAGAAATTTTATCCATTCCCTAATTTTTTAACTTCTCTGGAACACCTACCTCAGGTGCTTTCTTGGTATAAGACAGCCAAGCTAATTTCATTGCACATGTTTTCAGCTGCAGTGTAAAACTCCATCCCATCCCCATTCCAGGCTGCTCCTGAGCTGTCCCTTCCCTGGGGACAGTGTCCTGCTGGAGGCTCCATCCCCATCCCTGAGGATCCCAAAATGGGAAATTCTCTTTTCCTTGCTGAGGGATGAGCAGCCCAGTTGGGCAGACACACTGGGCAGGCTGAGGGCTCTGGAGCTGCTCATTGCTGTGTCACTCCCAGCCGGGGACATTCCTCCTGCTGGGAATGGTTGGCATGGCATTGGCTGTACATGGATATTCACACTGACATGCATTTATACTGCAGCAAAGCTGGGAAAAAACCCCAGGATTTCTTTTTTCATGGGCTAATTTCACATAATGACAAAGCAGTTCCTGACTTCCACAGGAACACATTTCACTGCAGTTACATGGGAGCCTTTCAGTCTTTGCTTGCTCACAGCCCAGCCAGTTTCACTGCTCTGTTCAGGCTAATTTTACATTTTATTTTGCTAAGCAGCAACTTTCTTATATGCCAGGGAGAACATCTGTCTTCCCTCCATCACAAAGAGACACAAAGGCATCTGTCAACACGGGGCTGTGTCAGCCAAATGCCTGCTACATTTAATAGTCAAAAAGCTGCTTATCTTCAAACTGTTTACTCAGTTTGGGGAAATACTCTGCACAAAGAGCCCTTCCGAGAGCCTCTGCTGCTGTGGGGAATCAAGGTTACCTTTTTTAATCCAGGAAAACACAAAGCTCTGATCTCCTGCTTCCTGAAAATAGTAAAATGCAAAATGCTGTGGGTCGAGCTGTGTTAATGACATTTGGCTCATGTGTTAAAATATAAACAAGATACCACTGAGGTTAGAGGAGTTCTAGGGAGTTAAAAAATACAGGACTTTTTTTTTCCCTTTCAGAGGAAAAAAATGATTCAACACATTTAAAAAAATATTTCTCAGGCTAAGCCTAAACCTAAAGCTTTGCTCTCTCACTGCCACACTGCAATATTCACTTACCTTTTTTTTTTTTTTTTTTTTTTTTTTTTTTTTTTTTTTTTTTTTTTT
This sequence comes from Sterrhoptilus dennistouni, assembly GCA_013397095.1. Lineage (NCBI taxonomy): Eukaryota > Metazoa > Chordata > Aves > Passeriformes > Zosteropidae > Sterrhoptilus > Sterrhoptilus dennistouni. The sequence continues at coordinate 107,009 of VWZU01003030.1, read as the reverse complement.
GAGGGGGGAAGTAGAGATGAAAATAGTGGAAAGAATTAACAATATTCATGGATTAAAGCAAGGGCTTTTCCTTTTCCTTTTTCCTTCCAAGGGACGAGTTCTTGGGCTCCTGCTAAGAGAATCCTACAGAAAATCTCAACTTCCCCAGAAGAAAGTGTGTGTGAGTTCAAACAGCACCACAGGGAACAAAGGCTTTTCTCTTGATTTCCCTGACATACCTGGAGTGAAGTCGATGCCATTTTTACTCCTCACAGGCTCTGAGGAGTTCCTGGCCCTGTCCTGGCTACCCCAGTGTCCTGACACAGACACACCTGGCTCAGGAAACACACCCCAAATCAGAGCTGCTAAAAATAAAATCATCCTCTGCTGGGAAGGTTTTCACCTTAATAACAACCTTCTGTCACTTGTAACTCCCTCCTTCCCAGTGGCTCTCATACCTCCCTCAGGAGTTGGAAAATCAGGATTAAACAAAGTCATTTATTAACCTGCAAGTGCCATTAATAAAGTAACAGCAGAGACCAGCAGACCCAGTTGTTAAATGTAGGCAATATTCTCATTTTTCCCCTAGAACTCAGTCACACACAGGTCCATAACTCACCTTTAGCTGTGAGAAAGCCTCAAGGACACATCAGGAAAGTGTCCAGAGGAAAAGAACATCTAAAAGCACTTTTTCAAGATGTGACTGGCTGAACACAGGCTGAGAACACGGCTCAGAATCATCAGCCATATAAAGGTAAAATGCACTTCAGCTTTTTAAGGTGTTGCCTAAATTGTCCAATTTCAGAGTTCTTTGTTTTGCTCCCCTCTGACAGCTAATTCAGCCTCCAGCCCCCTGGTCTGGGGAATGTCATTAATGTCATTAACTCAGACCTGGAGTTTTCAGGTGGGGAAATGAAGAAAAAACCCCAAGAATTGCAAAGTCAGCATTTCAAACAATCCCAGGGCTTGTTTTAAAGATTTTTCACCAGATTTCCTCCCAACAGAAAAGAAATGCTTTGGTTGCTGCCAGGCTGGCAAATGCAGCCTGTGAGTCAAGCTCTGACCTTCCTGCACGATGCAAAATCAGCAGCACTAAATCAAATCATGACTTTGCTGACATGTCTGGACCTTTGAGTGATTAATCTAACAAATCAACCAATTTCTGCCTGGAAATGCAGGAAGGAGGAGTGTGGGATTCTCCTCCTGCTCTGCCCTGTGCCTGCTCAGCTCTGGGGGCAGTTTTGGTCCTACCAATTCCCATAGGAAAGGTGAAAAATACTTGAGCAAAGGCTGAGGATCAAACTCAACACTGATCCACCATCAGAGATGGTTAAAGACAAACCAGGGAAGGCAGAAAAATTTAGATGAAATTCTCTTCCTTTTACCACTGCCCATGACAGATCCCATCTCCTCTCTGTGCTGTCCCAAAGCAAATTACATGGATTTTCCCCTCAGGAAAATGTCCACTTTACCAGCACGGCTAAATGAGCTCACACATCACTCTGGACTTTGGAGACTTCTTTACCCGACTCCCCAGCTGTTCAGAAATTGGTTTTCTGCCTTTCTAATGCTAAAGAACAGATACAGACCATTGCTTTTTTATTACTTGCACAAATCTCCACTGCTGCGTGGCTGTTTGCCCTGCACAAACACCCAGGGACAACAAACACAACAACATCAAAGTGCTGCAGTGCTTGCAAAGCTTTTCTGCCATCAGTAATTTGACAACAGTTAACTGATTAATTTTAAATTAAATTAACTGATTAATGTTAAATAAAAGTAATTTTATATATTATTATATAAAAATATAAAGTGATCAATTGTAGCCCTGATATCTCACAAGTGTGTCATGCTCTCCCAACACTCAGAAAATATTTCACTGGAATTTTTCAGGAGTGAAATTAAAATCGGGTTATTCTGAGTAATGACATTTGGAATTCATTCTGCTCTTGAGGCATTTAGCTCCACATTTTCAAGTTTTTCCTGACATGGCCACAAAACAGATGGGCTCGTTTTGTAATGAAACAAAAAAGAAAACAGATCCTTGGGAATTGGAGGAACACAAAACAACAAAACCCCAGCAACATTCTGAGAGTTGAGAAAGCTGCAATTTCCCCAGCCTGGTGAAAAGCAAAGATTCTCCCCTCAGGAAACCTCCATTGCTGAGCTCTGCATCCCCAAAGTGGGAATCAGCTCCACTCCAGCCTCAAACCCAAACAGTCCCAGGAGCCCCAGCCAGGAGGAGTTTGGGGGGGGGCTCAGGGATTGTTCTCTGAGCTCCAAGATCCCCCAGGGAACCTCCCAGATTTGGATTTATTTATTTCACTTGTGGCTGGGGAGGCTGCTTAAACAAATCTTGCTTTAATTGTTGTGTAGGTACAAATTCAGAACATTTCTGCCCTTCCTGAGGGCACCAGAGGAGCTGGGTGATGATGAGAAACAGAATTTAATTTCTGCCACAGGGAAGGTGAAAGCTGGCTGGATGACCTGCGACCCTTTGCAGCCTGACAGTCACAATTCCCTGTAATTCCCCAAAAATCTGGAAACCCCACAACAGTGTGGGAGCCCCTCCAAAGAAAAAAGATTGATGCTGAGCCTCAGAACTCCCCTGGACAGAAAAAGGGACGTGCCAAGGGCTGGCAGCAGGCAGGGAGAGGAACCAGAGCTCCTCAAACCATGACAATACCTGTGCTGGAAAATCCCAAATAGGGCAGCCCTGGGCCAGGCTCCATCCAGCTGTTTGTCCTGGATCTCCTCCAGGTTCCTCTTCTCCTGCCCCTTCCTATCTCCCATCTAGGGCTGGAACAAGGCAGGGAAGGAAAACATTAACATGGAAGGACAAAAGAATTGCTGGAGCTTCACCACAGCAGAGATTTGGGGCAGTGGGTGAGGCTTTCAAAGGATTTTTCAGTTCATTTGCTCTTCTCTCATAATGGAAGTTTTGTACTTTATTATTATTATTTTTTTAACTGGGAAAAAGAGCCAATGACAACACTGGGAAAGGTTTGTAAAACACAAAAATATCACCAGCACCACTGCAGAGCCCAACAAATTACAGGCCCTGGCAACTTATTTACACTTTGTGCTTGGTTCATGAACACTGCTCTGTAGCTCACTCAGGAAGTGAACAACCCCCCCCTTTTTTCCTCTCCTCTGGAGTATATTTATAATATTTGAGCAGAATTAAGAAATGCTTCTTAATTAAGAACATTTTTAAAACCCCAAGCCCATTATATCCATCCTGGACACTGCCCAGAACACACCTGCAAGAAAGAGCCAAACTGAAGCAGAGAGCAGCTAAAAGTTAAGAACGGATTTATTTAATCCTCTTTTATACACATAACTTTTAAAATACATGCTTAGTGTAAGATTGTCTTTACATTTGGCATCAGACTTCTTTCAGAACTTTGAAACCCAGGTTAAGACACCATCAGAGAGCATCCCAAGCTGGGAATCCAAACACTGAGGCAGCAAATTCCAGTCCCCACTGTCCAAATTCAGCTGCAGGGCATTGACAGTGTGAGAGGAGAGGCAGAGCTGCAGCACCTCCAGGATCTGCACTATTGATTCTCCTGCCCAGCTGCCTCCACCAGCATTGGTGCTGTTCTGCCAAGCCCTGATTCTGCAGAGTCTCTGTGAGCCAGCTCAGACTCTCTGGGAATTCTGCCTCCATCCACCTGCCCATGGCTGTGATAGAGAGGACAAAGGGCTTTAAACAGGCAGGGGTTTAAAAAAGCCCATTAATTAATGACATTAAACTCCAAAGTGTGAAAGCTGCAGTGTAACACCTTGGCTTAGAAAATTCCTGCAATCACCTACAACTAAAGCAAGAGGATCATTTTTAAGCAGAGCTTTGGTCACACTCTGGAACATGTTGTGCTGCACGTCCCCATGTCCTGAGTGTCAGCCCCTGCTGACACCCCAGTGACATTTGAGTCCCATTCTTCTCCAGGATCTCACATCACCAGGTATTTTGTTCTTCTCTGCTCCCAGAGGACTTGTAGGAATTGCTGTCTTGAAGTTATCTCTCGGAATCTCTTAATGGCATTTCCAAATCCCATCCACAGGAAAAGAAATGAACAGATCCCATCGTGGCTGGGAATGAAACCAGAATCTGTCCAGCCCCAGGGCAAAGCTGGCCATGAACCAGAGACCTGCTCCAGCCCTCCCTTGTAAATCAGGACTGAAAAAAGCCTGGCTTAAGTTTGGTTAAACTTGACTGAGTTCACAGGGCAGAATTTACAGCTTAGACAGCCCAAGGAAAAATCACAAACAGTGGCTAAATGCATGCAAGGGACATGCAACAGCAAAGCTTTTAATTAGAGCAAAATTGCCTTTGTGTAACCAAATAATTGTGGTGTCACACTGACACCACCTGCACCTCAGTGTCCCCAGCTTGGTGCCAAAAATGAGAAATCACTGGGATACAGCTCATAGGGTATGTATATATCTATATATCCTATGAGATATATATCCTATATATCATAGGAGATATATATATATATATATCTCCTATATATCATAGGAGATATATATAAAAGATATATATCTCCTATATATCTATATAGATATATGTCCACTGGGTAGGACTAGAGTGAGACCTTTGCTTTAAAAGGTAATTTAGAAAATAAAATACCCAAGGGAATCTCAACAGCAATTTTAGGAAGGTAAGATGAATTTTAAAAAAAATCAGAAAAAGCAGAAAGAGATAAAAAGAGATACAGAACCTCTTTTTTCTTCCTTTTTT